>JAVIWB010006963.1:0-131697 GCA_031893035.1 Dermolepida albohirtum | reverse complement strand
TTCCAAATATGGCCACAAAGAATGCTTCACGCATATGAAATACTATCATGGAGGAATGGGATGATTTTCCTATAAATGCACGACATGCTAATCTGTTCTATGGCGTTAAGATGCCAAATCTTTAATGAACCTTTTAGATGTTTGAGGAGATTATAGACATTATTTCTTAGTAAGAAGTATAGCAACAACGTTTCTGTAAAATTGTAAAAAAAGAATTAAAATACAATAATTGGTTCAGATACTTATTCTCAAATATACTGAAGTCAAAAAATTATGTTAAATATACTTTTTCTTAATTTTAGTTTTGGCGAAGTAACCGTTAATTCTTTAAGCAACAAGTTTTAGTTTAAGAGACCGTTTTTTAAACAAGTGTCTTTCGTAATGAATTTTAGCTTTTTAATTTACATCTATTTTTTTAGTGGCAGTAAAGAAAATTTGGCTCTTATAATAAAATGCATGCGTGATGGAATTATGGAAACTCTCAATAATGAATTAAACCTATTTTATAAAGAAACAGACATGTTTGTCAGCATATTGCCAATGATGAACGAAATATATGGTAATGTAAATCTTCGATTCTAATTTCATCTTCGACTTAATTTTAGCTTTCTTTAATTTTAATGAACAAATTTGAATTAGTTTAGTTATGTTATAAGCATTGGGACTTTATACAATCCATCATGATGGATAATTTTCTATTGCTAAATAAGTTTGAAATATTAACACAAAACTTGATGGATTTGTTGTTTTATTATACAGAAAAACAGTCACTTGTTTTTCTTTTAATAGAAGATACTTTCAGATGGTGATAAATGTTTCGTAGCAAAATTATAAATGTATTATTTCCCATAATTTTGTAAAGTAGTTCCAATGATAATTGCATTATTCTTTTTTCATTTGCAAATAACAATACCAGATTATTTTATAAGAGTAAAATTTCAAGAATATTTTATTGCCTTTTATTACATTCAATAAATTCAATTGCAAATGAAAAATAACATTTTTTGATAAGGAATTTTAATGGGAAATCGTACATGAAGAATTTAGTCATATCTGCTAACTGAAGATATTTTATATGCAAGAATCGTACAAGTGTACGGCTTGTTTATACAGTACAAGTAACAGAAGTTACATAAAATTGCCAACTATTAAAAAAATGCGTAATTCTGACTTGTATGAAATTGTGTAGACACGAGGGCAAAAATACAAAACGAAAACGAATCCTTTCTGTAAATAGATACAAAATTGTGTACACTGATAAGTAAGTGAAAGTAAATAAATAAAATTTTGTAAAGATTACAAAGTAAACTTAATTTTTTGTAATATATTTTAAGGTTAAATGGTTCTCAAGCAACATCAACTTCCATCGTTTTTTATGGACTAAATTGATTTCTAATATATTTCTTGCAAAAATTGAAAACTATTATATTTCTTTAGTTAATATTGCTTGAATATGTTTTTATTAAGTCTTCTACTCAGTCAAGCCAAATTTTCGTACGGAAAATGTTGAGCTAATTGTGCCTTCAGCTCCAGACGAAGGTTAGTGAGATATTGCCCAAACATCGATTAAATGGTCCTTTTGAGAATTATAACAGTACCTGAACAAAGAGAAGACTACTTCTATATATATAGTCAAAATAGCGTCGCTATGGGCAACGGTTATTTATCGAATATATTCATTTATTCATTTTTTTCTAAATTAAAATCTCAAAAATATTTAAAATATAGAACAAGTTTTTAATGAAAACCTAGACGATGAAATCATTTTGAGTATTCTTTGTATTAGTTATAAAATTAAAGAAAGAAGCTTACAATTAAAAATGAAAGTAAATTATACATATAAAGCAATCTCTTCCGAAAAAATATAAACTATTCAACTTAAGTGTCTTTCCTGTAAGAAAAATTAAACCAAAACAGAACTTCTACTTCGCTAAATGTTCAAAACGATTTCCCGATGCAAACGAACAATCTTTTTTAAAAGCTTTCTTGAACATTTATTTCTTGTTGAATGTTTCCATACAATTAATAACTCTTGCACGCAATTTTTCACATTACTAGGCCTGTTATCTAAAAAGCGATAGATTGATGTTTTGAGATAACCCCAGGGAATTTGGCGATAAATTAGACGATATAATAATCCAGGGAACTCCAAACTACGGCTCGCGAGTTAACACCGATTCGGTTTTCCAGTGACAATTATTTGCATTTGTAAATCAAGTGGAAATTAGCAGCAACAACTTCAAATATCGATCAGTTAATTAAGAACTATAAATACTTTGTTCAATATTTTATTTTGGAGAATGTTTTTCTACACAGATAATATGCTGAAAGCGGAAAAGAGTGGAAGACTCTTATAAAATTCCAGCAATGACAACTTTAAATATATTTTTTTAAAATATCGCTACGTTGCAAATTAATCATTTCCATATGAAGTTCTAGAACAAGGATTTCAATATCGGCGTTAAAAGTATTTTGAAAAATCTTGATATCGTTTTGCAATTACACCAACATCTGAAAAACGAAACCTAAAATTTATTTTTAAAGAATTCAAAGCTTCAATAGCGAAATCTATCGGAAGTGGAGTCTCAATTTACTCACTGCATACTTGGATTGTATTAAAATGCGTAAAGAACTTTTAGTTCAATTTAGATTGAAACAAAACAATTGTCGAAAGGATTTAATATGAATGTATAAATCAGGCAAAAGTTGATTTTCTCCTTGTAATTTTAAATAAGGTCATTCATATGTTTAGTCAACCATAACCATTCACTGTTTTGTAACTCAGCGAGAAGACGATTCCTTTCATTCAAAAAAATTTCGATTTTTGCTCGGAGCTCAAAAAATCGCGTTTGAACTTTTTCATAGCTAAGCCAATAGATTACAGTATAATAATGTAAGTCACTTTCTCCAATATATTCAATAAACTCAAGGAATTGACTATGATTGCGCACATGTGATCTCATATAATTAGCAACTAACATGACTATCTTTAAAACTTCTAATATATCCGGGAATTTTTCGTACAAAAACTGTTGATGAATGATGCAATGTACGATTAATAGTCTTAAACCACCGTCATTTTCTACGGCCTTTGTTACTAGAACAACGACACCTTTATTTTTCCACACATACTTTTGCCATCATCAATAATGAAACTGATATTTTTAAATATATTAGCTTTTTCTGGACATATTTCTTCTGCTGTTGAAATCATGAAATTCTTAAATGATTCAACATAAGTAAATAGTTTTCCCATGTTTCGCTATTGAATGAGCTACACGGAAACTAGTGCAAGTTGCTGTTTCTTGTTTAGCATTTACTTCTTTAATCAACAATTGCTGAGATTTCAAGTTGCGTTTCAAAAGACTCATATTTTCTCTAACCATAGGCCATCTGTAAATTTGGATTAATTCTAAGAATGTTCAGTCCCATAATGACGTTTTATATCGTATTCTTTAATACATAATGTTAATTAATATTATTAAGAGCAGGGGTTCTGAGTAATCAAAATGGATTGGATTTATTTTTAAGCCAATTAAATTAAATGAGACACACACAATAGGGTATTTGACTACATTGAAAATATACCACAATATGTGGTCATCCTATCGGGTAATATCGTAAAAGAACATATTTCACTTTATTTTATACTAAATTATGTTTATCTTTGACAAATTACACAAAAAACAATCTCATAATTTTTGAAATTTTATCTGTAACGGGAACACTATGTCATTGGTGGCAACTCTGGTGACGTCATAGGCTAGCATACACGGCGATACTGGCGAAACGTTAGCTATTTTCTGGAAAACAAATATATATCCTATTTTGTATAGTAACACCAGTTTGTGATAAATAAAAAACCATTCTGTATTTCTTGTTTTATTATTTTATTTTACATTATTTAGATATTTACATTATTTAATAAGAAATCAAATTTATTAGAGCACATGCAATAATAACGACATGATCAAGTACACGGAGAATGTTATTATTTATAACTGAATGTTGCTTTAGCATCTGGAATTCTCTTAATCGCCTTATCACCCTCTCAATCTGAATTCGCAGGCTAGCAATTATTTTATATTGTCGAACTTCTGTTTTTGATAGTTTTGCACCAGCGTTTACACTGGGTGGCCTTAATAATTGCATGCCTTTTTGATGAAGTGCCTGTTCAAGGTGCTTAAAGCCTCTGTCAGCTAAGATACAAGTTCCCTGTTCTAACCCATCTAGAAAGTTACAGTTTTTGATCTTTGTAACATCACTTGTTCTACCCCCAAACCCTTCTGAAATATAATTAACCAAACCATTCGGAGTGCAGGATATTAAATACTTCACCGTATTCCCCTTTTTGTACTACCATGTCAGTGCCTGATGAAGAGCCTTTGATGGTATTTGTACATCGATTTCTAAACAATCAATGATGCAGCTCACATTGTGATAGTTATGTTAAATGCAATTAGGAGATTCTTTTTAATTAATTTTTTGTCTAAGTTTATGATAAAGGGTTTTAAAAAACAACTTATTATAGATATATTTCGCAAAAACAATTTACTAGCATAAGATAGTGATATTCCAAAATTATCCTCTAATTCAGAAAATGTGTTATTCAATCTAATTCTTTCAAGCATAACAAAATGTGTTCTACTTTTATATTTGTATGTTTATGCAACAACTGGATTAAAAAATAACATGCTTTGGGAATTCTTTGGAACAGAAACAAACAGTTTGTGTGGACTCTTTAATAGATGTATGCATTGTGGCACTACACACCATTTATACCCCATATCCAATAAATTTGAAGAAAACATGAAATTAACTTCAGCGCCGCTGTTTTATTCAGGTTTACTTCTTGATTTACTAGATTTACTTATCCCGTCCTAGCCTGTGACGTCACGCATGCCATATGACCAGCGCCATTACACAAACAGCGTTTTTGGCGCGGATTTAAACTTCAACATTGATTTTTATTGATAATACAATAGATATGTCGGAAATATCAATGATATGTCCTTATTATGTAATAAACAATAATTTAAAACAATTTCTCAAAATTAGTCAAATAGCCTATTATTATTATATAATATTATTATCACAAAGAAACTATAATCACAAAGTACGCTAGTCGCACTATATTTTGTTCTTCAGATAGCAATTGTCGCTGTTAATTAAAGTTTGGAACTGTTCAATTCTCGGTTGTCTCTCGTATTTGTACTATGGGGCCTCAGTGAGTAAAACATCCGAAAACTCTTGAAAGTACTTGAATTTTCCAAACAAGCTTCTAGCACCAAGATGGCGTTGAATACTTCGACAAACCAAACATAATTGGTGGTTTTGCATAATTCCGCTATGTCCCACAAGGTAGCACTATGCTACTGTAGCTTTGCCACGTCGTGCACTTAACTACTCTACTCTCCGGAAGATGTCACTATTATATATTTAAATCGTTTATACCACTCATACATACTCGTACGTGATAACCACGCACCACCGTACACTTGTTTCATCAAAGTAATATTTCAATAAACGATTTACCAAGTTTAAAACAGAACTTAATATTTGATCTTTGTTCAATATTCTTTTTTCGACCAATGTCAAATACTTGCTTTATGCACAATAGGGTATTTGACTACATTGAAAATATACCACAATATGTGGTCATCCTATCGGGTAATATCGTAAAAGAACATATTTCACTTTATTTTATACTAAATTATGTTTATCTTTGACAAATTACACAAAAAACAATCTCATAATTTTTGAAATTTTATCTGTAACGGGAACACTATGTCATTGGTGGCAACTCTGGTGACGTCATAGGCTAGCATACACGGCGATACGGGCGAAACAAGTTGACGTTCATTCACGTTTTAGCCTCATCTGCCAAAAGGTATTTTCTCAAGAAGCCCATTTTGTATTTCATGTAGTTAATTGTGTCTTTTTCGTTCTGCAATTCAATATTATTGCCGATATAACAAGTGTAGTGTGTAATATTCTAATAGTATGATATTATGCATAGATTGTCTGACAAGAGCGATATTACAGGACTGCACAGAAAACTATAAAAATCTCCCAATGTAACAGAAAATATTTCAAATCCTATAGAGTGGGGTTATGATGTTGCAATGTTATAGATATGTATCTCGTTTTACAAAAACCGATACTTTTAACTAATATCTAGTATAATATGTCAAGTTAAATGTGATATTACTTACGTCAAAATGATCTTCACACATAAAAACATTTGTATGCGGTAATATACTCTTTTACTTCGACTTGAGAACCACATTTTTCATTTTTGGGATTCTTTGGAACAGAAACAAACAGTTTGTGTGGCCTCTTTATAAGATGTATTTGTAATTGTGGCACTACAACCATTTATACCCCATATCCAATAAATTTGAAGAAAACATGAAATTAACTTTTGCTGTTTTATTCAGGTATACTTCTTGATTACTTTTCCCGTAGCCTTGGTCACGCATGCCATATGACCAGCGCCATTACACAAACAGCGTTTTTGGCATTAGTGGACGTTTAAACTTGCAACATTGATTTTTACATAAAAATAGATATTTCGGAAATATCAATGATATGTCCTTATTATGTAATAAACAATAATTTAAAACAATTTCCCAAAATTAGTCAAATAGCCTAATTGTTCCAAATGTCTTGATATTTTGACATAACATTGGTGAATATCCAACTACAAATGTCTTATAGATGGCGCCACTTAGAATTACTATTTTAAAAAAGTTCCGTCTTATATGTGACAAATTGTGTATATGGTTAGAGAGTTTCCCCACTTCTCTTCTTCCAACTGCTAATCATTAACACCACTACCTTACATCTTAACTAGTTTTTTAAATTGTATGCCGTTTCTTTCCCCTTTTTTTAAAGTTTAACAATTGATAATGGATGTATAAATGACTATATAAGATATAAATGACAATTTTGATACTTGTTTATTCAAATGTATTTCCGTATTTAAAATTCTTATAAGAGAGGATCTTTATTTATTTATAATTTATTTCAATATGTGCTTCTTCACTATATGAGTAAATTATTATGAATTTCTACTCACGAGTAAATGTCCAATTTTTTTTAAATATATAAAATTAACATATTCACAAGGCAGAAATGGTAGCATTTAAAAATGTATTTCATTTTAAACTTGTATGAAACTTTCTCATTAGAAATAAAATCGAATGATGTATTAATGATAATAGATTTTAAATAAATAACAGTAATTGTGTTGATTATTTTATCTGAACTTTAAGATACCATCTTGTTTTTAGAACCATTTGAATAAAAAATGCTTAATATTTTCCAATATTTATTTACATCCATTTAAAAATTTAAAAACCGAATTTGCGCAGGGATCTCCCTTCATCAAGGTTTAATATTTCATACATTATTTTTTTGTTTGGTTATATAATAATAGTATATTGAAAATACACAAATAACTTCATTAGAATATTTATTAAGATTCGTTTTAGGAAAAGAAGATATATTTGCTGCGAATTGTATCCATGCAATCTCAGAACCAATAGCAACAATAATAGTGGAAGATTTGCGCCCTTTAGGCTTTACTGTACACGAAAGAAGAAGTGGATTGAATTTACAGCACACGTTGCAAGTATTGAAAAGGATTGCAAATTTTCATGCCTCGTCGATTGTAATGCGTAAAAAAGTAAATATGTTATATATGTACATAATAAAACAAACATATTTTGGATGATTTAATATTCGAAGTACTTCATAACACCTTAACATTATCTAATGTATTTATATTAATATTGTCAATATTATTATTACGTTGCAATTTATTGAAATTTGTTTTAACTTTGAAGCATTATTGACCCTATTCTGTTGAAATTTTTTTTATATTGGGTTACCGGGAAAATCATAACGCATTTTTGCAAATACTAAACCTAGTTAATTTTTGCAAGTGTTAGTGTCATTCGCATCTATCGTTATGCTATGCCACATGACATCTGAGAAAAAAATTGAGCGATTTGGTGGAGTGTTTTAAATTTTATAAAAAGTTGAAAATGGAATGTCGAAGTGTGAATTTTCGTAATATTTTACTCATTAATATCCCGTAAAGTCAAGAACGAAAGACAAACTTATTAAACGCTGCATAAAGTTTACGATGACAGTGCTCTACAAGAACGTCAATTCGAAGGATGGTTCATGAAATTCCGTGCTGACAATTTTAATCTTAACAACGCTTATGGATCAGAGGTCTACTGAGATTAATAACTCCAAAATAATGGCGTTACTCTAATTAAATCCAACGGCTCATGAAACGTAAGACTGCAGAAACGTTAAACATTCATTATTCAGTCGTTACCGATATTAATAAAGCTCAATATTTTGGCTCTTTATGAATTCGAAGAAATTTATTTGACGGTGCATATGATGTTTGAACATAAGGAAAGCGACCCTTTTTTAAATGACTGATAACGAGAAGTGAATTGTTTATAACAATGTGATACGAAAACTTTCTTGGTGCCGACCTCCCTCAAAAGGTAATAGAAAGTAAACATTTATAAGAAGAAGATTTGCTTCCAGTGTGATGCGATTTTAAAACTTGTTTCTTTCTTCGAGCTTCTACCAAGGAATGGAACAATTAATTCAATTCGGTACCATCCACAATTGGACAGTTTGAAACAAATTCGTCACCTAGAAACGTATAGAGCTCCTTAATCGTAAAATAATTATGAAGCTTGCTGTAAGATAACAAAAACAATTGAAGAAAACGGGCAATACATAATTGATTGATCTTTTCTTATATTAATGAATGGCCTATGAAAAACGCGAAAATACGTCATGACTTTGCCAACAATCCAATAGTTTGAATGTTAATAGGAATCATTTTAATGTTAATAACACCCTGTCTACTACATATGTTTCCGAGAAATTCTAGGTCTCTTCGGTATTAATTGTTTTCGAAACAAAAAACCAACTATTAACTGTGATAATAGATTTTACATAAAATAGTAATAAAATATATTTTTATGCCATAAAATAATGTAAATTTATTAGACCATCGCATCAAGAATTTACAAAATGCTGTATCTATTATCTTATCCTTTAAGTAACTCACTTATACTTTTGCGACATCTGTATCTTTTATTCACTCATAAATATATCACTAAATCTATATCTCTCTACCGCTAGCACCAATTGAGAAATGGAGATACTGTCAAATTTTTATTTCACAATTTAATTTTTCAGTACTAGTTTTTTTTTTTATTAGAAAAGAGAAGAATGTATTCCATGCAAACTACAGAATCCGAAAAATGAAATATTTGATTTTTCGGTAACATTAGCTGTCGTTTTCCAATCATTTACAAATATTTTTTTTACGATATCTGTATATATTTAAACGGTTAAACATTTAAGAGAATATTATTATAGATTTTATAAAATGTAGTAACTCTTTTAAGACTGACCTCTCACTTTTTTGTTTTTTATCAACTTTCGCGCATCTGTTCTCTAGCTAGGATTTCTCGAATTTGATGCCAGGTCGTTCATGCAGTTACAAATTTGTTTTAATATTTGCTTGACTGTCCATATTTTTTATGATATTTATTGAGAAAATGAAGATATTCGATTTAATTTCCTTCCTTGACACTTTGATATTATTAGATTGCATTCATCCGAGAGAGATCTTTACTCAGTAACTTTATTTTTGTTTTGTTGGATAGTCCGCTTTGGAATATTAACTTTCGCATTTTAACTTCAATCTTGTAGATTTTCCTAAGTAGTGGTACTTTTATACACATATAGTTCCCCTATGGTGCAATAACATTATCCCTGCCATTATTCAAAAACATGACGGAAGCTCTTTTTTGACACCTGTTCAAAAATTACCTCTAAAACCTTCACCGTAAACACTTCAATCCAGTACTCACAAATTGCAACTTTATTTGTTTTTTAATCTCGTATTAGCAACAACGGAATTCAACTATGACAAATTCTAGATGTGTTTAAATATTTGCACAAGAGAGTAAAAACATTTCTAACATATATTTCAAGAAAGTTAGAATTACGAAATAGTCAAACGTTTCCTTGTACGAATAATTATTGCTAGTATTCAGCTTCCCAGAGCATTTTTAAACTTACCGTCGAAAATAAGCAGGTCTTGCCATAGACAATTCCTTAAAAACCATTCTGATTATTGAAAAAAATTTCCTTACGGATTTTTCTAGACATACGAAATTTGATCTTCACTCATCCATAATTATATTTAGATGCGCCATAACAATCTTACTTGCAAACACTATCAAATAAATAGTTTATGACAATTGTAATTTGGCAAAGTAAATGCCTTTTGGCGTTTTATAGTCCTTGCCTTTGCTGAAAGGCTCTCATGTGTATCAACATTGCATTTGCAAAAAAAGTTATTGAAAGAAAGTTAGACTACTCACATTGAATTGTATTTCTCTAAAGTGGAAGGAGCAGTGAAATGCGTGATGACGGATAGATCAAATAATTTTAGAATATATTTGTTTTTTACAATAGTTGGTAATGATCCTGAAGACGATTAATTTGTTACTAAATATTACCTACCCTTTTGAGTACATAACAACATTTATAACATCAAAATTTAAAAAAAAACAGTCAAAAATTAAAGTTAAGTTAAATGATTAAATCGAGTTAAGAAACGCTGAAATGCATATCTCCTAAAACATAACAGGAGGAGAAAATTGTTTCAAACAAAGCAATGGTTTCAAAAAAATCTCATTAGGTTATTTATTTTCCATTTTATTCTACTTCATGTTGCGTATTTCATTTTTAATATTATGAATTATGTTACTAATTGCTATTGAATTTCCGTATATTATTTAAATAATCTAAAACATCATGTAGGGGAAGTTGTATAATTATATAAATTTATATATTTGTTGCTTTTTATATTTAGAATCCATCAATTCTGGGCGAAATGTATACCACTGGTCTACTCTCAAATAATGAAATGATTACCACTTGGATCAAGCTTAGTTTTGAATCACTTGTAAAAGCTACCAAAGATTGTAAAGGTATTTATGAATTTCCATATTTTATATAAATAATACTACTAACTACTGCAATGGTTTTAATGGACGCTGAACTGGATTCTACTCTGGGTGAGTCTGCTCCTTAGTTTAAAACAGTGAAATATGGGCCAGCAGAGTTTAAATGAGGCCGTACGAGCTACCAAGACGAGTATAATAGTAGTCGACCAAATGAAGTGACGACTCCAGAAATGGTGAAGAAAATCCACAAAGCGGTACTGGATGATCGTCGACTGAAAGTGCGCGAGCTAGCAGACATAGTAGGCATTTAAAAAAGTACGGTACATCGCATATTATCTGAAAATTTGAACATGAGAGAGCTGTGTGCAAAATGGATGCCGCGTTTGCTCACACTCGAGCAAAAATAGTGTCGTGAAGATGTTTCAATTGTTTAGCGAAGTTTCACAGCAACAAAGCAGAATTTTTGTGCCGTTTCATAATCATGGATAAAACATGAGTCCATCACTTCACACCCGAGACGAAAGAACAATCAAAACAATGGACTCAAAAGGGAAAATCGGCTCCAAAGAAGGCGAAGACCGTTTAATCTGCAGGCAAGGTCATGGCATCGATTTTTTGGGATGCGCGTGAAATAATTCTCATTATCTATCTTGAAAAAGGAAAAACCATCAACGGCGAGTATTCTGTGAACTTATTGCAATGTTTGAGCGAAGAAACGAAGCAAAAACGGCAGCATTTGACTAAGAGGAAAGTGTTGTTCCATTAAGACAATGCACCAACTCACAAATTCGTTATTGCAATAGCCAAAATTAATGAATTGAAATTTGAATTGCTACCTCAAGCACTTCATCCGCCAGATTTAGCCCCCTCGTATTATTTTCTGTTCCTAAACTTGAAAAAATGGCTCAGTGGTCAAAGATTTTCTAACGATGAAGAAGTGATATTGGCAGTTAATGGCTATTTTGAGGAGCATGACAGTTAGTTCTTATTATAAAAACGGTATCGAACTTATTGATATCGCTGGGAAAAGTGTATAGAGCTGAAAGGAGATTATGTTGAAAACTAAATATATTTCTTTCCAAAATTTTTGTGTTTTCTTTGTTGGGTCGGGTACTTCTGGGACCACCCTCGTATATCACACTTATCGTGCTCACCTTTTAGGACATTCCTAGTTTCATTTCGTGGGGCCTAAACTGGACTCGTGCAATAAGACCTGTTTTATGACACTCGTCCTTTAATATACTATTAATGTATTATACGAAAATCTTAATTTTGAAAAGTGACTCGTAATTTTAATTTTTTAATAGTAATCTTGTAGTTTCTTGTAAAACAAAACTGACGTTAAACGTGGAGTAGCTTCAACATTTATTAAATTTTCTATTTTTCTATTTAAGTTAATAGATGGTATTTCTTTTTAGAATTCCAAACGTATTATGAAAAACTCAGTAAAATCTCGTCAGATAAAATAATCGACGCTTGTTCTTATTCTTGGAAGACAAAAGAAAACGATTTTGTCGTTCTTAATCATGGAGATTTATGGGTTAATAATATAATGTTTTCATACGATGCAAATGAAATCCCAATAATTGCAAATTGGTAAGTACTTTTTGTCAAACAAATTGTTCACTTTATTTTCGTTATTATTTGTAGGTTGACTTTCAAATGTCAGTTTGTAGTAGTCCTGCAATAGATTTACATTATTTTTTCGCAACAAGTTTGGCCAATAATATCAGAAACAATATAGATTACCTCTTGGACTTCTACTACGCTCATTTGTTAGTAGATTTAACATTATTGGGTCATAATTTGAAAAATGTACCAACACGAACAGAATTTCTAGAAGACTATGAGAATAGGGCATTCTATGGTATAAACGATTATGGCATATATAGAATAATAATGGTGTTGGATACATTACTATAACAATTCTGCTTTTCACACAATAAAATCATCTCTATAAATGAAACGATTTTGATTTTATGGAAGTAAATACAATTTTTGGATAATGTAAAAAGTCTACGTGAAAAATTTAAGAATTTGCTTACGAGAACTAATCAAGTTCTCAACTTTTTACTTTTTCATCTACAAAGGGTACTAGGAAAGTTTTGCAATACGACGCAACAATGAATCGTAGGAAGCTGCTTGTTTCTGCATGCTAAGACATGTTCATACGTGCATAGTAACCGCCGCGCCATGTCGATGGGTTCAGTTATTCATTAGCAGTGAGAATGTAAAGTGCTTGCGATGGCATCGTGGTTACGAAATGAGATAAGGGCAGTTTTGCGTTATAATTTCGTGCGTGGTTTAAACATAGACCAGTGCTTCCAAGAAATGACTCTTGCACTAGGTGATGTTTGATATTCAGGTGATATAGAGAATTCCAAAGGGGAAATTTAACTGTGGAGGATTCTGAGAAACCGGAAAGGCCACGAACGTCATTTACGGAGGAAAACGTTACCACTGTGAGGAAAATGCTTGGCGAGGACAGGCGAGTGACCTACCAACAGACAGAGGGTACTTCAGGCCTAAATGCACCAGTAATTCGTTCGATTCTGCATGACCATTTGCACGTGAAGAAACTTTGTTCTCCATGGGTGCTGCATCGACTGACCGAAGAGCAGATGACACGACGTGTAACTTGGTACCGTGAGATGCTAAAAAAGTTTAATAAGGGACAATCTCGGTATGTGACGAGACTTGGTTGTACTATTACGATGTGCCGACCAAAGCTCAAAACAAACTTTGGGTCTTTGATGATGATTACACACTCGTAGTTGTCAGAAAATCCAGATCTATGAAGAAGAAAATGTAAAAAAGAAAGTGATAGCTGTATTTTCAAAATCGAGTGGAACTGTGGAACGCATCGGTTTGGACACACAGAAGACAGTCACAGCTAAGTGGTATACTGAATAGTGCCTGCCTAAAGTCATTGGATCTATGAAGACCTGCGGCCAAAGTCAAGAATGGACATCTGGTTCCTCCATCACGATAATGCTCCAGCTCACCGCGCCAAAGCCTGCACCGAATATTTGACCACGACAGAATTGAAACTTCTCGAGCACCCTCCCTACAGTCCAAATCTTTCTCCCTGCGACTTTGCACTGTTCCCGTATGTGAAAACGATGCTAAAAGGGAGGCGGTAGTCCAGTGATGAGGACCTTCTGCGGGCTTGGGACAACGAGTGTGCTTTACTCCCTAGTGGAACTTGACAGAACTGGTTTAAAGATTGGTTTCGGAGGATGGAGAGGTGTATTGAGTGTAGAGGAAATTACTTTGAAAAACTTAAATAAACAAATCTGTATTGCAAAACTTTCCTAGTACCCTTTGTATATACACAACTCTGCACATTTCACGACGTAAATTAATGAAAACTCATAATTTCCCGTTTTTTACATCGAAATAATTAAAACAGAAATTAATGAAAAAATCATTACTGGGCAGGTGCTCTATCATTGAGCTACCAAGGATTGTGAGATTCAATTCTTTCTAGCTATTTATTGTACAGTATAGTTTATAAAAAAAAATAAATTATATGATTTTTCAGGAGTTACCGCTGCAGCAACAGTATTACCTCTTGTAAAGGCAGAAGAACGTAACGATGCAACTTTTCAAGAACTGTTAAAAGATGATAAAAAAGAAGGTTTTCGTTACCACTGTTATAACAATGAGATATATAAATTAGCAATGTCTTACGTACTTCCTTACTACAACAAACTTGGTGCATTTGACTAAATTTGTAATGTTGGCGCTACTTACCTATTTACGTATCTATATCTATATATATATATATATATATATATATATATATATATATATATATATATATATATGTACATAATATGTAATACAAATCTTAGATTTTAAAACTCCACATTACAATAATTTCAAAAATATATTCATGCACAAAAAGTATGTAGTAAGGGTATTTGACATATGTTAAAATAAAAATTTCTTGAAGACAGCTAGATAATTTTTTTTGATATAATTTTACATTTTCCTTGAACATCCAGAATATTCTAACTAGTATTAATAATTATATGTAAACATATAATTAAGTTCTTTTACGATGGGAATTCATGAAAATTATTTTCTGCTGTTCCATCGTTAATTAAATTTACAGAAATCAATTAAAAATATCTGCGTTGGAGAAGGACTCGAAACCTCTACCTGCCGTTTGCTAGACGGCTGCTCTACCAATTAAGCCACCAGGCAGTACAACATCGAGTCCTTTAATACGCCATAAATTTCATTATGGAAACAGATCTAAAGCTGGAAAAATTAAAAATTTTTCCAGCGCAGAAATTTTTAATTGATTTCTATAAATTTAATTAACGATGGAATAGCAGAAAATAATAATTTCATGAATTCCCATAGTAAAAGACCTTAATTATATGTTTATATATAATTATGAATATCATAATAACTTGACTGCGAGTTTTTAAAATAAATATTAGATCTGTTTCCATAATAAAATTTATGGTGTATTAAATGACTCGAAAGTTGTACTGCCTGGTGGCTTAATTGGTAGAGCAGCCATCTAGAAAATGGCAGGTAGAGATTATATTACCACAAGCGTTTAGAATTAGATATAATAATACTTTACATATTTAGTCAACATATATCTCAGGTTTATTGGAAAATTCAATGTATATATACGGATGTCCTTAAATTTCATGACATAATTTTGTCTGCTTTTGTAGTTATTAAATAAATTTTTCTTATATATATATTATATATATATATATATATATATATATATATATATATATATATATATATATTATATATTGGGTCTGGGAAAAAGTTCGTGGCGTTTTTTCAGTAAAATTCAACTGGTCCCCGCATGGCGCGTGGACGAATTCATTTAAACCGAATATGCTCCATTATTATCGACAATGTTTCGCCATTTTTTTGGTAGATCCATGATCCCATCGGTGAAAAACTTCTGTGGTTTCTTGTCGAAAAACTGAATCAAGTAGTTTTCACAGGCTTCTTTTGAAACCAACTTAATTCCATTGAGAGAGTTCTGCAGAGATCGAAACAGATGATAGTCAGAGGGTGCTATATCCGGACTGTAAGGTGGGTGCATCAAAACTTCCCAACCAAACTCTCTCAATTTTTGACGGGTCATCAAAGAAGTGTGTGGTCGGGCGTTGTCATGATGGAAGACAACACCTTTCCTATTAATCAATTCGGGCCGTTTTCTTTCAATCGCCTGGCGTAATCTCTCTAGTTGTGCACAGTAGAGTTGAGAATCAATCGTCTGACCAGTTGGAAGTAGCTCGTAGTGGACGATTCCCCTCCAGTCCCACCATACACACAGCATCACTTTTTTTGGCGTCAATGTTGGCTAGCGAACGCTTGTGACGGCTCACCATCCTTTATCCACGATCTTTTACGCTTCCGATTATCGTACGTAATCCATTTTTCATCTCCGGTTATTAAACGTTTCAGAAACGGCTCGATTTCATTCCGTTTCAGCAGCGCATCGCAGATGTTAATTCGGTCAATCATGTTTTTCACGCTCAACTCATGAGGAACCCATACGTCAAGCTTTTTTTTGTAACCAGCTTTGTGTAAATGGTTCAAAACAGTTTTGTGGTCAATGCCTAGCTCCATGCCAATATCGACACTGCTGATATGCTTATCTTGTTGGACTTTTTCAAGAATTTCATCAGATTTTTCAGTGATTGGACGACCGGAGCGTGACTCATCTTTCACATTGAAATTTCCAGAACGAAAGCGAGCGAACCATTTCCGCGCAACAGATTTCGATAAAGTACCTTCACCGTACACAGCACAAATTTTATCACAAGCCTGCGCAGCGTTCTTCCCCTTATCATAATAATATTGCAGAATATAGCGAAATTTCTCATTATTCTTCTCCATTTTCAAGTGCGAATAACTTTCCAACCACTGCACCGATTACAATGTTTCTACGCTCAAACTAACGTTCGGAAGGTCATCTAAAAAACGAGCCCTCGGTGGTGTCGCTGTGACTTGTTGTTCTTTAGTTATCGGCAACCAATGCCATCTATCGGGAAAAACGCCACGAACTTTTTCCCAGACCCAATATATATATAATATATAATATCTAATACTGTTAGAAATCGTTATTCTGTAAGATCCTTTTCGATTAAGAGTACAGGTAGAAGATGCTAAATAGTTTTTTATAATACTGCATAAGGATGGGAAGAAATAAAACTTGCAAGCTATGTATTATTTTTTATTACATAAATAGTAGATAATAGATTGCTTTTATTTTTTATTACATAAAAAATAAAAGCAATATAAATAAAGTTAATGTCTCTTATTCTTTTTCCTTTTATTGTTTTTAAAAATATGCTTAGAGTTAAAATTCTTCTTTTTTAAATAGGAATTTAAATTTAAATTATCCTGTGGCTTGCGAATTTTAGGTTTAAATAAACGTTTCGATTTTAAAGATTGTTTTATAGTATTTGTCTTTATAGCATTTTTCATAATTTGTATTGCATTATTCGTATTCTGATTATTCTGATCAATTATATTACTTAAATGGCCGGAACTGAGAGGATATTTCATACTAAAATTCTTCGGGAATATAGGTTTCTGCAGTAACGCATGCAATTCTTTTCTTTTTGCATCGGCGGCCTTCTTGTAAACGTGTGTTTCTGATTTATCATATTTACTTAAACTAACATTTAATTAAGGAAAAGTCTTAAGATAATATAAATAATTATATAGCACTTTGTAAAGGATACTTATCATCAAGTATTATATCCATCTCATCTGCAGCTTTTTGTATCCAACCTGCCTCAGAATTCGATTTTTTAACTTTAAGTTCTAACTTGTCAAGTTCTCTGGCTAAATTTACCCTTTTTTTAACAGCGGCTAATAGATTCTCTTGAACGGGAAAGAGTGGCAAATCTTCATCTGAAATAAACAAGCACACCAAAATGATATGTATATGTTACTAGACTGTTTAATTATATATAATGTATTTTGACAACATTAATTATTAATGTGCACCTCAAAACTGATTTATTTTTATATATACAACTGCTCTTTCAGTTACCATCAGTTTCGGCTGAATATTCTGATGGCTGGTTATATTCATATATTTAAAAAAGAATTTATAAATTATAAACAAAATAAATTTTTGCAAATAACAATTGTTTCACCACACAATTGTTATCTGCAATTAATAAATTAAAATAAATAAAAATGTTAGAAATAAAAAGAATGTGTTTTTATCAGTTATATTTTGCTTTTATATATGTTTCAAAGTATTATAAAATTCTGTCTACGATAATAGCATGTGAATTATATTTAAAGTCTATAATATAAGTGTTTCAAGCATACAAAAAAAATATTAATCCAAGCTCATTATATTAAATTCAAAATTAATTTATATATTTAAAAGTCGTTTAGTAGTTGTTTGGTTTACTCCTTAAATTATATTTGATAAATTATTAATTATAAAACATGCCTTTTCCTAATGTTCTACAAAGACGTAAGTACTGTTGTAATTCTCCTGGTTCTACCAACAAAATAGTAATCCCTTCGTTTGATGCTCTGGCTGTTCTTCCTGATCTATGCACGTAACTTTCACTGGTACGTGGTGTTTGATAATGTATAACGTGCTGAATTTTTGATATATCTAGGCCACGAGCAGCTACATCCGTTGCAACTAGAATACTGTTTTCATTTTCTTTAAATCTATAAAAGAATCATGTATTATTTACTCGCCATGATTTAAAATCCCTTTTCAACAAAGTAGGTTATTATTAAGAAGCGCGATTACTGAAAAAAAAAGGAGGACCTCGAAGAAAGTGGATAAAATCAATAAAAATGGATTTGAAAATACCACACATGAAAAATTAGGAGAAAATTACAAACATCAGTGGAACTGTTGAACAAATAATTATATTGATGTCTTGACTACGAAAATTCAACAGCAATTTGTTAAAAATAAATTTTATGTTCTCCAATACAATCATTAGTTAGAAGCTGTAATTATACTAGAATTATCTTGCACAAATGCAATGAAAGATAAAGTTAACATTGCATTTGTATAACGTTGATTATAGTACAGATGTGGAATATCGACTTTGGAATTCTAAACTTACATTTTAATAATGATATTGTCACCTTTAGTAAACAATGTATGTATCTCATTAAAACACATGTACATAGTGTTTTAATGAGATGCGATGTAAAATTTTGCAATTTTAAAAACAGAATATGTTTTTGGAAAGCAAGATAGACTTTAGTTTTTAGCAAAAAATTACTTTCTCATTTACCATAATTTAAATTTCACAATAATTAGAGAGGGATACGAAAGATAATTTAATCGCATATCGTGTAATTGATATATATGTATATATAATATCCTTTACATTTCAATTTAGAAAGTATATACTTACTTGTCTAAATTTTTAAGCCTTTGCCGTTGTTGCAATGAGGAATGAAGTGGTAGTGGATTACATTTTAGTAAAGATAGTATTGTTACAAGTCTTCGTACACTACCAATTGAATTGCAAAATATTAAGGTTCTTCCTGGATATTTCATTATGAAATAATACATATAATAGTCTTTTTCAGTAATGGAACATGTTATTCGACATTCAGTTAATGTTTGGGAAATGCCTAAAATTAAAAATTATAGATTATTACAAATATAATTTTAGTTACATATTATACCTTTTCCCTGGGCAACATCTACTACTTTTGGGTTTACTATATTTAAAGCTTGAACAATTTTTTGAAGCTTTTGTACAGGCGTCATATCTGATATTTTACTACTCATTTTGACTTTTCTTTTTGTAACAAGATACTTAGGAAGTTCATGAACAAGTGTTAAAGTAGCAGAGAAAACAAAATTTTGACGGTGCTGTGTTGCAAAATCATCTACATTTATTCTTTCCAGGATTTTATCTAATTCTTGAAAGTGACCTCTTTCTAACATTCGATCAGTTTCATCAATTGCAAGAAATCTGAAAAACATAAATACTAATTATTATACCATAACCAAAGGACTTAGTTTTATGAAAAGCCTGCAATAAATGTATCTAATAATAAAATAAATATACAGTGTAGCTTTTTAAGGCGTCCAAATTGATATTTTTATTGTAGTGTCATTTTATTGGTTGTACTTATTGTTTTTCTTTATTAAAAATTTTATGATTCATGGCGGCAAGTTTCTCAATTTAAAAAATATAATATAAAATGTCAAATTTATAAAAATAGTTGAGGATACAACAACGTTATGATTTATACTTATGTGGAAACGTAGTTAGCGGTATAGACCAGTCATGTTAAATCTTGTTCATCAAATCCATGCTCTAGTGATTTACCCACTGAATCAATAGAACCCTAACTTATAAAAATGTTTCTAGAAACTTATGAATCGTTATTTCTTGAACATTTATATACACAAGATTGGCAAAGATGATTGGGGAATTACAACACTGCAAATTCTATATTCATATGACTAATTAAATTACTTGTTCTTCACTTGTTGCTTTTTTAAAATAACAATCAAGCCATACAACATTTTTATTACAGTTATTAGTGCATAAAGTAATATTGTAGATATGTAGACAAATCTCGTCTGGCACTGCAAAAATTACAGCAAATTCACATTTGTAGTTTGACAGTGACATTATGTGCTATTAATAGTACAGTAGGCGATACATATACTACAGTTAGAGCCTGCTACCACAGTTCTATTATATAAGTATAGTTGCTCTTCACTGTTATATTTTG
Source organism: Dermolepida albohirtum (assembly GCA_031893035.1). Lineage (NCBI taxonomy): Eukaryota > Metazoa > Arthropoda > Insecta > Coleoptera > Scarabaeidae > Dermolepida > Dermolepida albohirtum. The sequence continues at coordinate 110,926 of JAVIWB010006963.1, read as the reverse complement.
CTAATATAGTAACGGGTAATTCGTTTGGACATAGTTTTTTCAAAAATAAAAGAATAATAAAATCTTTAATTTTATCGGGTCTCTTTTATTATCATACAAAAGAACAACTCGACGTTTATTTTTTAAAAATTATTTCCTTCAAATATTGGCTATAACTGCGCCTAATATGGTCCATTCTGAAGTTCCAATTTTCAATGACGCATTCGAGCATTTCAAGTAGTATTTGGCGAATAACGCGAGTAATGTTGGCTTTCAATTGTTCAATCGTAGCTGGTTTATTCATGTAGAGTTTGGACCGAAAAGCAAAAACTCTAAAGGTGTGATATCACATGATCTAGGCGGCCGATGCAAAATTGTTTTCGCAATAAAGCTATGCTTTCACGGGTTATGTGGCAAATATTAAAACGATCGAAATCGCGGGCTTCAATTTCAGGTAGTAAATAGTCCGTTATCATGGCGCGATAACGGACACCATTCACAGTTACATTGCGACCATTTTCATTTTTGAAGAAATTTGAAGTAATGATGCCATTTGCCCATAAACCACACCAAAGCGTGGTTTAGTCTGGATGTAATGGCAGCTCTTGAACCTCTTCGGGTTGCTATTCACTCCAAATATGGCAATTGTGCTTGTTGACGTAGCCATTAAGTCAGAAATAGGCCTCATCGCTGAAAAAAAATTTTGGGCGAAAACAGTGGATCTTCTCCAAGCTTTTCAAGAGCCCAAAGACTGAAACAGTGACGATTCGATAGGTCGACCGCTTTCAATTCTTCGAGTTGAATTTTGTATGCTTTTGAACCAAGATCCTTAAGTAAAATGCGCCAAGTTATGGCATACGACAAGTTAAGCTCTTGAGATCTATGTCGCATCGATTCTTTACAGTCATCTCGTACACTCTCAACTACCATCGCTATATTTTCTTCACTATGTGCTAGAAGTGGTCTATTTGGTCGCATACTATCCAATAATAAAAATTGCGTTTCAAATTTTTCAATGGTATAGCGAATTGTGCGTTCGGTGGACCGATTACGTAGACCATAAATGGCTCTAAGAGCATGAAACACATTTCTCAGGAATGCTGATTTCGTAATATAGCTGAATAATTTGTAGACATTGTGCCAGACTGAGTTTTTCTAGTTATATTAAAATGTCACACAATACTTAACTAAAATAGCGTGAAAGTTTGATACGACTCATGCTTTATCTGTGAACAAATCGGTATTGAAAAAAGTACATCATAATAAATCACCCATTATATATAGAATATATACTTAATTTAAAAAGTAAGAAATCTAAGATGTAAATTAACCTTATACTACTTATTTGTAATAGGTGATCATTTCTTTCTTCTATGAGATCCCATAGCCGTCCAGGTGTTGCCACAATAATTTCAGGTCGTTTATTCAATAGCCGTAATTGTTTCTCTACAGACATACCTCCAATAACAACAGCAATATTTATATCTGAAATATATGCTTATGTAAGAAATCAATTAAGCAATGTGTGGAAAAATTTTATCTTTAAATTACTTACCTGTAAATTTGGCTAAAAGTGATAAGTGTTGTTTTACTTGAATGGCTAATTCTCTTGTAGGAGTTAATATTAGAGCATATAATGGTTTTTTACATGTATCATCTAAAAGTTCTATATTGTCAATGCATTTTACAAGACCAATTCCTGCAATAGTCAAGTTTAAAAGATATCGGATAATTATATCATTATATAAAAATTATTACTTTAATATAGTATTGGAAATTTAGGTAATAATTTCATTATTAAAATTACCTTTGTCATCTAAGTTACTTTCTTCTTTTAGTAATGTACTAGAATTCGTTTCAAATACATTTTTTTTCATACATTTTTCGTTTGATAATTTTAGTTTTTCTTTTATATTTAGTATGCCATGTAAAATAGGTAATCCAAAAGCAAGTGTTTTTCCACTGCCAGTTTCTGCTGCCCCAAGAATATCTCTTTTACCTATACATAATAAAGTGATTATGGCTTAGAAGCAAATGTAAATTATCTACTTAAAAATATTTAAATTTTACTTTAATATATTTATACATACCTAGTATTGCAGCAGGCAAAGTAAGAGACTGAATATTTGTTGGCTCTTTAAAATTTAAAAATGCTAGTGCTTTCAGCAGTGATTCTTGTAATGGCAAGGATGTCCATGGTTTTACATCTTCTAAATTCAAATAACTTTCTGAATTACTTTGCTCTACGTGTAGGTTATTATTTTCTGTGCAACCTTGTTTAGATGGGCTTACGTTAATTAGGTTTTCTTTTTTAGCTTGTCGTTTCTTTTTACATAATTTTATTTTAGAAATTTTGCCTAAGTGATATTTTTGATTTGCTTGCAATACCTTCAAAATTATTCATTAGTTACAATAATTAGCTACGAAGTAACATTTTTCAACTTACTGTCGATTTTGAAATTTTATTTACAACATTTAAATCATAATTTTTGCATTCTTCAATTTCAACCAGACCTTCTAAGGAATTACTTGAAATGTTATCAATTTTTACTGGCGTCCACACATTCATTTTCTAAGATAGATAAATTTTAGACACTTGTAAAACTACCATACACCGAAAAATGAACGTAAAGAATAAAATTGTTAAATAGGTTATGTTGGTTAAGTATTGCAAAGTTTTGTTGCTGTTATAGGAAACATTTGTTTTAGTTGGTTTGTCTTCAGTATTGCCAACTGTCTTAAACGCTGTTGAAACATTATAACAACAAATACTAAATTACATTACTTGCGGAATGTAGATACAAGTGCTAGATTAAATACTACATTCGAAAAGAATATAGTATAGAGAGAATATGTTTAATTTTTTTTTTATTTTGCTTGGAATATCTTAATACAATAATAAAATTGATAAAGTGAAACGCAATATAAATTTTCTGTGTGGATAACAAAAATAAATTTACACCAAGTTATCGGTAAAATGTAAACATGTAATTATTTTCAATGGTATCAGTAGAAATTAAATTGCTGTTACCTATAATACGAAAAAAGTTCAAACTGTCTCAAAAATGCCACCAAGGATAATAATACACTAATTTACTAAATATTGTATAACGAAATATATCTATAATAATCATCGATAGTCAATTTTCTGAGCTGAATTATTACGCTACCACAGAATACAGTGTTAAAATTAGAAACAATAGTTAAATGAATCCCCCATAGCCTTAGAAATAATTGTTTGGTGAATAAAATATTCGAAATATTTTATTTTTTGATTCTTGTCTGGATTTACAGATCAAACTGACTGTTGACCAGTGGATAGTACTGGATTATTTAAAATTCGTGTTAATGATACAGTAAAATATGTAATATGTCAAAGCACGCTGTGTCATTATAATATGTGAATCTACGAATTTTTGTATGTGATAAGAAACATAAAATTATATATAGTTCATGTTTTCACGTTGAAATTTTATAGCACATAAAGTTATAATTATCTTGCAAATACTGTATTCATAGTACGGTTGGCAATACTATTTTGAGTATAGGAAACATTTATTTTTAGCTGCGTTTATGTGTCCATTATAACTCATTTTATACTTCAACATAACGTCAAATTGTCACTGGTGCAAATTTATTAACTGTCTAGAGTTTGGAAAACACTTGAGGGTATGTTTGATATTTTGTATAGCGTTCGTTTATTAAAGATACCAAGTTAGCAACCGTTTGAAAATGCCTTGGTAAACAAATGAGACTCGTTCCGCTATATTATACTATTTACAAAAGTTATAGCATATATATATATATATATATATATATATATATATACCGTGAATATATTTTATAATGCAACATGTACATACATACACTAGTTGCTAGAGTAACGTAATAATGAAATGACAGCAATGTATTTTAGCGTGTATTTTATTTTGCAACATAGGATGTCAAAATAAGTTACTCTATTTTTGAGGTATGTATAGTGTAGAAGAAAAACTGTTATTAGTGAACTGGTATAACTCGAATATGAGTTTGAGGAGAGTAGCAGATTTGTTTCAAATTACATATCCTGACCGTCCAAGACCGAGTCCAACTACAATAAGTAGGTTAGTACAGAAGTATAAAAATAATGGATGCATCGTTCCTAGTCATAAAAAAAAGAATAGGCCAAGATATGTTATTACTGACGCCAAAAGAGATGAAATTCTACAAACAATCGAAAATAATAATATGCTCTCCACAAGAGCTTTAGCACAAACTACAAATGTAAGCAAATCTTCCGTGCATAAACTACTAAAACGAGAACATTTTAAGTCGTATCATTTTCAAAACCATCAGGAACTAATTGCAAATGATGCAGAAAGAAGAAGTAACTTTTGTGAAATCATGTTGGATAAGCTTCATAATGATGATACTTTACTACGCAGAATTTGCTTTACAGATGAAGCAACATTTTATGTAAATGGTGAAGTAAATTCACAGAACTGCCGCTACTGGAGTAGACAAAATTTGCATAGATATCATATCACAAGGACTCAGCGGCCACAGAAAGTCAATGTTTGGACTGGGTTGATTGGACACCATATTGTAGGACCGTTTTTTATTGAGGGTACTCTTACAGGAGAAAAATATTTAGAATTGCTTGAGTACAGAGTTATGCCAGCCCTCCACGCTTTAAATATTGATGGTGAGATTTGGTACCAGCATGATGGCGCGCCGGCACATAATTCTCATATGGTTAGAATATTTTTCAACCAAAGATTTCTAAACCGTTGGATAGGCCGTGGAGGAGAAGTAGAATTTTCCGCAAGGTCACCAGACCTGTCTCCAAACGATTTCTTTCTTTGGTCATGTATCAGAAATAAAGTTTTTCATGGAGAACCTCTAAACAATATTGACCAATTAAAAAATAGAATACGAGTTGCTGCAAGAGAAATAACTCCAGAGCAGATACAAAATACAATAAATGAATTCTACAATCGCTTAGGATACTGTCTGGCCGTCAATGGTGACATTTTTGAAAATTTGTTAAATTAGTTTTTAAATTTTGTTCAACTACTGTATTTCACATCCTATGTTGCAAAATAAAATACACGCTAAAATACATTGCTGTCATTTCATTATTACGTTATGTATGTATGTGCATGTTGCATTATAAAATATATTCACGGTATATATATATATATATATATATTATTTATACATGTTCGAATTATAGTAAATAAAATATATTCTGAAAAGTAATGCCAGTAGAAACCTAAATTCAAATTTGAAAAATGTAAGTTCGCGCAGTAGCGAAAAAATCATTTTTTTGCTTAACTCCGATTCTCTGCTTGTCAATACAGTTAATAAACACTCAATTACAAGCGCAAGTTTTCGGTACTTTCAGTAAGTCGGTAGCACTAATCGCGAATTATATATGTATCAGCAAAAGAAAAGCGAAATGTGAATAAATTTCTAGGAAACATTAAAAAAATAAGAAAGAATCACTTTGAGATGCCTAAATTAATATAATGGATTTTAATTACTTTTCAATATAAAATTGGATATGATATTCACATTCTCTGAAATCTAATTAAAACATCTAGAAGAAATAGTTAAACTCTAATACACCACAAAAGCTTTCACTAAAAAAAATTATTTTAGCATATGTGTTTGGAACGTAACACAAAAACACTGAAAACGATACCACGATAATAGAAACTGGGCTATTGACCAAAAGCCACCTTTAAATTGCATAGATTTTGTCGTGTTCGAACTTCGGCCTCATTCTTTAAATGATCGTAATGCATTTAAAATAATGAGGTCATTAGAGAACACCATTCCAATTGACTCATATGCTATTTTATTGGGTGTACGTATAGATGTAATTGTGTACATGTTGGAGATAACTAAAATTATATTCCTGAGTAATTACTGTTTTACATTGAAAATAATTAACTGTAATAAATTATTTTGATTGTAATATTGTTTCAAAAATTATTTTAAAGTCATCGACCAAATGGATCAATTGAGAAGCCGTCACTAAGTACATAGGAGTCAAAAAATTGCAAGAAAATAAATACGGATCTTAAGCAGAATGAGTAATTATCATTTTTCTCTTTAAAGGACACTATTAAGAAAAGAAAACGACGACAGGAACCTGCTTTTTCTATTACGAGTGATCGCTGTCTAAAAAGATACTTAAAGATCTAGACATTTAAAAAATATTGAATAGGTACATATGCGTTTCTATACCTAAAACTAGAGCTGTTTAGTATTTCATTTATTTTACTGCTCAAAATTTACATTTTATATTGTTTAAAACCAAAAAACACAAACTAATTTTACGTAAATATAGAATACAGAAAGGAAACATTTAATATGATGCATATTATGTCCTAGGTGTTATTAGTAATTAGTTGTCATTATATTACGTTTTAGAAGCTTTTGTAGATTATAATTTTAATATTACAGTACATCTATCTCGTATGCATGTAAAACTAGATCTATTATTCTCTCTTGATATTTTTCTTCATACCTCGATTCAAAAATGAACGCTTCTGTTAGACTCTTGTTGCTTTCTGCATTTTCACTCAAATCTGGAACTTCATCTTTATCACTCAGCATTAACTTAATTACAATGAATGCTAATAGTATGCCATATTTTCCAAACTTCTTCCACTGGTGCTTCAAACTGTCGAAAGACAAATAACTGTCGTTACAGCTTAATCTTTTCAATTGAGCCCTTAAGGCATTATGATAGATATGCAAGTAAAAATCCAAATTGTCGAATATACTTTTATTTGCGCAAGCGTAAATAAAATATGACAAATCTAACACTGGAGATCCAAGTTTCTGAAGTTGCCAATCAATAAGTCGCATTGATGTTGGTTTTTTTGGATTTTTATGGTCCTAAAAGAATCGAATATATATTATACGCAGAGAAGAATTAAGTGTACATATCATATAGACTTGTCCTTTTTAGCAATATTATATATATATATATAAGGAAGTGTAAGAGTAATTTGCTGTATTACAAATTCTTATAAATGTTCGTACGAGGGAGCGTTTTTATATTCGCGGAATGAGCGGGTTGTAGAGGGGTGAGTAGGCGCATTGGGGGCGTGGCCTGTGCAGCGACTCATGATTAGTATAAATACGAAGTTTCATTGTTATTAGACAGTTAGTCTTTGAGCTATCGTCAATCAAGTAACATAATCAGGAGTGAAAAATGAAATATGGAAAAAATCGAATATCGTGCCGTTATAAAGTTCCTTACCAGGCAAGGAAAATCAGTCGCGATCATAATGAATGAGATGTCATTGGTTTACGGCGACTCTTGTCCAGGAAAAACCATGGTGTACAAGTGGCATAGTTTATTTAAACAAGGAAGGGAATCCCTTGAAGACGACCCGAGGCCGGGCAGGAGCATTGAGGTGACCACACCAGCACTTATCCAAAAAGTTGAACAAATTGTACTCGAAGATGCTCGACTAAAGAAGAAACAACTCGCAGAAATGGTTGGAGTATCCGATACAATAATTTTTAAAATCCTACACGATCATCTCGGCATGTCTAAGGTCAGCGCAAGATGGGTGCCGAGAATGCTCACGCCGCCGCAAAAACAACAGCGCGTAGAGTGTTCGCGTGCATTTTTAGACCTCTGTAATGAAGACAAGGATGGTGTATTGAGTGGAATTGTTACTGGAGACGAAACTTGGGTTCATCATTATGAACCTGAGTCCAAACAAGACTTCATGCAGTGGCATAAAAAGGGCACAGCACCTCCCAAGAAATTTAAAGTGTCACAATCAGCTGGGAAACTCATGGCAACGGTATTTTGGGACTCGGAAGGAATATTGTTGATTGATTATAAAGATAAAGGTGTTTCTATAACCGGAGAATATTACGCTTCAATATTAGAGCGACTAAAAGAAGCCATTAAAGAGAAAAGACGGGGAAAATTGACAAAAGGTGTTCTGCTTTTGCACGACAACGCGCCCGTCCACAAGAGCCGCGTTGCGTTAGCTGCCCTGCATAAGGTGGGCTTTGAAATTGTGAATCACCCACCCTACAGCCCAGACCTGGCCCCGAGTGATTATTACCTGTTTCCGAAAATGAAAAAAGAGCTGCGGGGTAAAAAATTTACTGCCGATGATGAAGTCAAGGAGGCAGTTTCGGCGTATTTTGCAGATAAAGAGAAATCATTTTTTTATGAGGGTATAAATAAATTAATTGAAAGATGTGAAAAATGTATCCGTCTTGCAGGTGAATATATTGAAAAAGAAAAATAATTTGGTTTTTTTATTTCCACCCCTTGTCCCCCATTCCGCGAATATAAAAACGCTCCCTCGTAGTGTATTCATTGAAGTGAATACATAAAATTATTACTCCTGGAGGGAATTATTATATTATAATAAATATTTGGTAAAACATAGATATTGATAAGTAACAAAAAATGAAAAACAAATAATTTTTTCTGGTTTTTATTCATCTGTACATACACCCATCAAAATGTGCTATATGTATTTTAATAAATAGTCAATATCTTCTTGTGATATATTCTAGATTATCTGTATTTCTTTTCGGATAGCCTTTCAACTTTGTGGTAATCGATCTAAATATCGATCGGAAGATTTGGAAGGCCCTTAACATGAATCTTTTCGAAGAAGTTTAGAGCAACCCTTGCCACATGAGAACGCGTATTAAATTAGATCCTTTAAGATGTGAAGAAAATAAGGTTAAATAATAATTTCGGAGCAATGCTGGGTAATCATAATGTTTCTGACGAACACCAGATGAAACCTACTACCATGGGTATGGATATCCTTTGCCGTAAATTCAATAGTCCAGTGAACAAACCTTTTAACAGAAAAGTGAAATGACGGTTTTTTTCTTGTCACTATCTGACCATCTGATGGTCATCATGTATCTACAAACGGAACGTAGGTTCGTTACTGATGGTTATTGTACGTCATTTAATTATCCGTTGAAGCCTTTCTCTACAACAGTTTAATCGTGGTTTTTCTTATTTAGCAATGAGTAGAAAGATTTTATCCTGCGATTGAGTTTTCGAATGGCCCGAGTCACCAAACCAAACTTAATAATTTGATTGTTGAAAATTTATCTTTTAAAGGTAACAATTTGAAACGAAACCCTTGGTAAGTAGTTTTTTTATTCTGCTGTCTCTTTTCGATGTTTCTAACAAATCTTAAACGACGTTCGGCGGCATCTCAGAAGGGAAATTGAATTCAATTTATGCGATTAGCAATTTCAGTGAAAGGAAAACTGACATCTCTTAAACTAATCAATTGGTCTTTATGAAATTCGTTCAATTAACGATAATTTCTATGTTCTCGGGCTCAGACGTAATAATGAAATTTAAAAGAAAAACGTAACCTACCTAATAATATACAGAAAATCATAGAAATTAACACGAAAACACTTAATACCATATTACTGTTTGTTATATGATCTCGAAATTTGAATTAATAATTATATTTCATTTTTTGAGAAACGTAAGCAAATTGGAATAGTATGAACAGCTTTGAAGTTTTTTATGAATAGAGCGAGTACATGCGCAGAGGAAATGAATACGTAAATGATAGAATTTATGCTAAGACCCTTTGCAACCTGGCAGTCACAATGCTGAATGATACATCGTAATGATAGTGTGATTAGATGTAATTTATTAAGACAATATTATGTATTTTAAAAATCGAAAATTAATTTTTCGACAAGACTCGGCCCTAGTCTCTATAAGTAGCAACAAAAACTACTTACGGAGACTAAAATATGTTTAAAAAAGGCGTTAACAGCGGCAGCCGTTACAATTTTTACATTTCTACAAATGTTTAAATTGCTTGCCGCATTTCAAAATTTTACTTAGTTCTAAAACAGGGCCACTGTGAATGAAGTTTCTCTTTTTTAGCTTTACTTAGTTTAAATAAGTGCATTTTGAAATTGTATTCATTTGTCTGACTCGTAAACTTCCGTGGTCGCTCTCCATACTTTTTTCATCTTGGCTTCCAGTCTGAAATTGTGTCTTCGATAATTCTGCTACCGACGTGTCATCACCACTTGTATGAAACATTTTCAGGGCTTAACTGCTGTTAGTGCATTCGTTGTTGCGCTGAGACTGGGACACGTCTGTGGTGGATGGGTTTAAATAGGGATATTGGTCACAGGTCAATGAAGCGTTACTGTGATGGTTGAGTTGTTTGGAGATATAGGATTGCCAGGTGTTGTGTAGGGGGTAACCACGGTTTAGGTTATTAGGATGTTTAGAAATCTTTGTAGATTCACGGATCTTTCGGACATAGTAATGACTAGTACGGGACAGGATTTTAATGAAATTTAATAGAATATTATTATTCTTCAATCTAAATCATCAGGCTGGTTGTCAGCCGACCTACCGCCAAGTCATTCAGTCTTTGGGAAAAATAACATTTTATTAAAAGATGGAATAATCTGACTTATTTACCAAAGTTGCTGTATCTGACACTATCCAAATAAGCCGATAAATCCTATCCGCTGAAACCAGCCTGATGATATGTCCGATCTGGTAAAAATTTGTTTAAACTCTACCTATTTCCAGTTCTGCGGCAGTTACTACGAATAGCTATCTGGCGCGGTCATGGGATTTCTTCTCGCCGACATTTTTATGGAAGCATTCGAACAACAAATCCTATATTCTTGCAACCTAAAACCGAAATTCAGATACGTAGATGACACTTTCGTTATTTGGCCGCTTGGTCGAGATTTCATGAAAAACCTCCTTGCTTTCCTAAATTCCCAGCAAGTTTTACCACAGAGGTTGAATCAGAAGTTTCCTTATTTTTTAGATGTCTTGGTTAAACATCGTTTGGATGGTTCACTAGGACATTCAGTTTACCGCAAATTCACTTAAACTGATCAGTATCTAAATGACCTTTCCCATCATCATCCCGTCCAAAAGCAGAGCATTATCAACTCCTTAGTCCAAGGAATGTTCAACATATCAGACCAGTATTCTCTACCTTAGGAAATAAGTCACATCACCAATGCCCTTATAAACTACAACGTCTCAATATATAATATTCAACAGACCATAGACTGATATTTTAATCCTAGAATTCCACAATCCAATGCTCAGCATACATTATCCGCCTCGCTTTAAAGCCCATTTACACTACAAGGCATCACTGACCGCATTAGTAGAATACTTTTTGAAACATCATTAAAATCATCTGTAAACCCCATTCAAAACTTGCGGATCCATTTTCAGTAAAAGACCATGTTTCTCTAGAATCACATGTGTGTACAGGATTCTTTGTTCGCGCGGCTGTGTATATATTGGCGAAACAAACCGGTCTATTGGCACTCGTATTTCACAGCATGAACGTTGTACTAGGATGCTGCGAGTAGATGGTTCTGAACATCTTGAGCTTAAGCTTGAAACTGGGAACTATATCCAATTCAATTCCACCAAAATTCTGTTCCACACTAGTCATTACTATAGCCGAAAGGAAATTCGTGAATCTATAAAGATCTCGAAACACCTTAATAACCTAAACCGTGATGATGGTTATTCCCTATACAACGTCTGGAAATCCTTTATTTCCAAATAACTCAATAATGACCGTAGCACTCCATTGACCTCTATCCCTATGTAAACCCATCCACCACAGACTTACACCGGTCTCAGTGCAACAATGAAAGCAGTAGCAGCAGTTAAGTCCTGAATACAAGTGGTGGCGGAACGTTGGTAGCAGAATTATCGAAGACGCGATTCCAGCCTGAAAGCCAAGATGAAGAAAGTACGGATTCACTTGTGTTAAATAGTAAACCATGTTAAACGCATATAATGAATTCGTTTTAAGCGTGAATCGTTGAAGGGTCAACTTCACACAGAGCGTCAAACGTCGGTCGTCATCGACAAATGGATCGCAATTACATGCAAGATTATAGAGGAGGAAGTGCTATGTTTCTCTTTGTTCGAATCAAGCAATCTTGACTATTAAGGTGAAAAAGATCAGCATTATCTTACACAATTATTTGGGTATATGGCAGCAATGTGATGGACTTTCCAATATACTAGCTTAAGGGACAAATAGGGTCAATTTGTGCAAGCAGAGTTGATGCCCACTTATCAAAGATATATTAAAGAGAATGTCTTGAACATTGGTTTCTTTATATTTATATTCAAAAGTGTATTAATAGCAATAAGAAGTTTTTTTTTGTAAACATTTAATGAAATATGCAGAATAAAATATTGCATTTTACATTTGTCGTATGTTTCGCGTTTATCACAGTTTCTCAATTGTTTCTCTTTTGTATTTTGCCTTGTACAGCTTCCTTCCACTTGTAAAAATTATACGCCATCGCTAAATAATAAATCAAAATAAACTACCAATTAGTAAAAATTAATATCGAAAGAGAAAATACATTCTATTTTTGAATAAGATTCTTTGAGTTATTGTATGTTATACACATTTTTTGTCTTTATCTAAGTTAAAGCTTTTTTTGAATAAATAAACACCTACCTCGTATTTAAATAACATGTTATTGCACCAGCAATCACCGTGGGATATTACGGCATATTGATCAGCTTCACTTGGTCTGCATTTGTTAAAAAATGATAAATAATTTGAACGGTATTGTTGTAGGGCAGAAAAGATTTTATTGTTACTTTTTAGTTTAGGAATATTCAGTACTTTCGTGAATGTGTTCTTAATTAAGTTATTAAAATCTTCAGTATAAAATATCTTAGATAAGGTATCACCTATTTTGCTTGTCATTTTTTCGAATATCTCAGGTTTCTTCTCTTTTATAAAATAACTCATAGCATGTAATTTACCATACTCCTCCAACACTAAAATAGTGTGCTCTTTGTCCATGGTCTTTTGTCTATCATACAATGTAAAACCAATTTCTTTTAAATTTTCGAAAATCAGCGCCTCATTATTTTCATCAGATACTGTTCCATAACATCTCGCTACTTTAATAAAAGGCCTCACATCCTCATATTCCAATTGATATTTCCTATATGAGGGATATATTTCTTCATAAAAATGTATTTCTGTTAGAAATGCGTCTCGTATTGGTGTTTGTTCACGTAATTTTTCGCTATTAGGAGCCGTCTTTAAAATTAATTTCAAAGTTTTGTTATCACCCCTTACTTCAACTGCTGTTACTATTCCTAAGTAGCCATCACCTTTATCATTCGAGCCTAAAACGTTGATTTTAGGATTAATTATTGACTCGGATGTAATGATTGGCTTTAAAATATTTTCGAGTTTGCTTAACATTGTGGTGAATATGTAATAAGTTTGCATCGTTTCTCTTAATATATACGAATGTCGAATACAAACCACAACTTATTTTTCATGATTATGTGTTTTTGAACACAAACAGTTATTTAATTGATATTGAACAATGTATACAAGTTATGTAATAATAGTAGGTAGTATAAATCGTTACAGCATATTATAAATATATGTTGTAAAACTGATATGCATATACACTATTGATCACGGGATTCTGGACATTTCAGTAGCAATTTGCATTAACGCATATTAGGCAAAGCTATGAAATCTTTAAATTAAAAGTCGATTTTAAGTATTCTCTGTTTACATGGGATTAAAATAAAGTAATTACAAATGATTTCGTTTTATTTTGTGCTTTTTCATAAAGGAAATGAAAAATGCATGATAAAAATATATATTTTTTTATTTATTAGAACATGGAAGAATTTGATAAAAAATACTGAATTAGTTTTAGAAACTGGTGTTATACATGTAACGATTTCTACGACTTTGTATATCGTGTAAAAGCAATTATCCTGTATATGTACACTACACTTTTGACACATATACTAATATATATATATGCGAATATATGTGTGTGTGTTCGCGTGGTTTCGGGTTTCTTCCCGCGTAGGTGTACTTCTATCCTGCGATATTTCGATAACATCCCATTTATCATCTTCAGGCGGTGCCCTCTGTCAAATGCTTTTCCTCTTACTGCGTGTAATTCGTTCCTATTCTGGTATTTGGGCATTCGCCTCGGCTGTTCGTCTAATGATGCAGTTGTAGTTGCACCTCTATCCTTGCGTCTTGGATTAGTTAGCGTTATTTTCCAAACGTAAGGCAGACGTTTAGCATAATCTCTCTTATTCATACTTTCCGCTTTTCGATTTCTATAGCTTCATTCATTATTTGCTTTTTTAGGTGTTCAATTTTTGTTCGATCCGTCAAAGTCGATAGAATTGTCCTGTGGCTACTTTATCTTTGTATAGCGATGACGTTTTCTTCCTGCTTGGAGACCGATCTTGCGTGTTCGTCTTGTCGTACGTTTATTCGACAGTTTGTTTGCCCTACATAGCTGGCAGAGCAAATTGGACATGGAATTTCCTAAACTTCTGATTTTATCTTTTGCAGTTTGTAAAACATTTGTAATCTTACGATCCGTTGTAAATACAGTTTTAATCTGAAATTATTGTAATTTCTTGATGGTTTTGTCCGTAGTTCCTTTTACATGTGGTAAAAATGTGGGCTGAAGGGATGTTCTTCTTTATGTATTTTCTTATGACAATCATTTCCATCCAAGCGAATTTCGTTAAGTGGATTAGTGGGAATTTATTGTAAAATTATAATATATACACATTAAAATATAACAGTATATATATATATAAACGACAAAACCAACGTCATTGTGATGTCATAAATGTATATTGCTTTAAGGAAGTTGTTGTTTGTAAATAATTTACGGGGTTAAGGTTAAGTAGTCGTTTTAAAATGTTAACAAATCCTGTTAATATGTTTTAATTCATACACTACAAAAAAATACAAATCAAATCTAAATACATATGTGATTCTATTACACGTGAAAAACAGATTAGTGACTAAAAGACTCATCACATTGTGATTAACATATAATAAAAAGAAAACAATAATAATTTGAAATACTAGTTTTATTCATCATTTACAAAGCCTTGAGAATCAGTCATTTATGTTAAGTATAAATGCTATTACGCCTTCCTTCAAAACCAATTTCCTTATCTCACTATTTTTAAATTTCCTTTTCACAATGATAATACCGTTAACTCCAAATGTCAGGGACTATTTGGGTTGATGTTTCTTTCCAAAGTTATATGCATTCTTCCACTTCTCTAACATATTTCTCTATAATATTGTTATATGTTTTTTAATACTTCTATCCTAGTTCTCTATTAGGTTAAGTATACAATGGAAGGGTAGAAATCAAAGAATAACGTCATCATATCTTTCTACTATGTCATAAACTTCATGTATAGTTAGTGGTAATATATAAATATAAACTAAATTATTGCATAAAATAATTAAATATGTATATGTATATGTAACCGTTCAATTAAAACCAATAATTGCAATATTAGAAATACTTACAACACTAATATTATATTAATGTTTTTGCAAAGGTAGATAATATGTTAATGAAAGATTCTGATTTTACTAGAATAAAACAAATTTTGGTGATAACGGGCCTACAGACCCATTAAGTATGAAAAAAGAGTATTTTAATTATGCAAATATTTCAACATTAGGCATCGAGCGATCGTTCTCTGCATGTAAGAATATTCATTCCTCTCGGCGAACATAGTTACACAAGGAAGCCGTTGAAATGTATTTGATGCTGTAAATATTTAACCGTTCTTATACACTTTGTGCATCTCACGCTGAAAATGCTGCATAAAAGCGTAAGTGTTTTCTTACGTTTATTATCTGCTAAACTTCTAGGACGCAGTGCCAAATATAAGGATAAAACCGGAGATAGCAAGCGAGGCGTGTTTTACTTTACTACTAAAATCATCTTTGTGATTTAGATGGATTTCAGAAAAAAAATATTTCAAATCGGTCTGTATGTAATACTATTACTGTCTAACTGAATTCAGTTAATCAGCGAGTTTATGTACAGTTTGAAAAATTAAGGTTGCCTTACTAATAATATAAATCCTTTTTTCTAAAAGGTACTTACTATTTCTGTATCGAGTCGTAAGTATACACTGTGTTTGTTGTCTGTTGTTTTAACAGGCAATAGCAATTGCGGAAAATTACTAAGTCATTTACATTAACTTAGGAAAATTTGTGTTAATACTCATTGCTACAAAACTTTCATGTTATTAATATTTCTAATAAATATTCATTACAGCAAACCATGTACATATACATATGTATGTACATGTAGAAATAATGTCTGTCGTTTTAAAATTTCTATATAATTGTTGGTTACGTTGTTGTGGGCAGTCATTAGTATGTAGTTTGTCCAAGGCAATTCGTGCAATGTTTGCAAAATATGACTTGTTATTATCATCCTATTCGTTCCTTGGTTGTTTATTTTTTGAAATTTAAATATGCATTTCTTTATAGTAGCTAAATTGAATTGTAATTTTAAAAATTAAAAATTAATTTTCTTTACGTATATCTTTGATACTTTCAGATTTTGGATATGTACACTAGGCTTAATAATGTTAAAAAGAAAATTAAAAAAGCGTGAAAAAATTTCGCATACATATTCAATAATATACAAGGGTGGTCCCATAAGTACCCAACTTGACCTAGAGGTGGCGGTAGTTTTTTGAAAAATATTACGGTATTAAAAAGTACACAATCTATAGAGCATACGTTTCAAGTTTGAAGACGCCACGTTGTTTAGTATTTGTTTGGCAGCCATCAATAGTGAATTTGTAAAAATGGAGAAAATTGGTCATCATTACGTGATAGTATACTTTTATTTGAAAGGCCTCAGCCCAACCGATATCAGATATAGTAGTGCGGGGTACATCGCATATTACCTGAAAATTCTGGCATGAGAAAGCTGTGTGCAAGATGGGTATCGCGTTTGCTCACACTCGAGCAAAAACAGTGTCGCGAAGATGTTTCAATTGAGTGTTTAGCGAAGTTTTACAGCAACAAAGCAGAATTTTTGCGCCGTTTCATAAGCATGGATGAAACATGGGTCCATTACTTCACACCCGAGACAAAAGAACAATCAAAACAATGGACTCAAAACTTAGAACCGGCTCCAAAGCAACCGATGACCGTTTCATCTGCAGGTAGAGTCATAGAATCGGTTTTTTGGGATGCGTCTATAATTTTTATTGACTATCTTGAAAAAGGAAAAACTATCAACGGCGAGTATTATGCGAACTTATTGCAACGTTTGAGTGAAGAAATTAAGCAAAAATGGCCGCATTTGGCTAAGAAGAAAGTATTGTTTCATCGAGACAATGCACCAACTCACAAAATCCGTTATTGCAATGGCCAAAATTAATGCATTAAAGTTTGAAATACTATCTCATTATCTATTCGCCAGATTTAGCCTCCTTGGATCACTTTCTGTTCCCAAACTTGAGAAAATGGCTCAATGATCAAAAATTTTCCAACGATGAAGAAGTGATGTCGGCAGTTAATGGCTATTTTGAGGAGCAAGACAGTTCTTATTATAAAAAGGGTATAGAACTTATTAAACATCCCTGGGAAAAGTGTATAGAGCTGAAAGGAGATTATGTTGAAAAATAAATATATTTCTTTCCAAAATTTTTGTGTTTTCTTTGTTGGGTCGGGTACTTCTGGGAGCACTCTCGTACATTAAGTACTGAAGAGTTCAAAAGTCAATTAAATATTATAGTGAGTAAAAGTGTCACAATACTTATTTAAAAAAAATACATATTTTTATCTTTAAGAAACAAATAAACATGAAATCCCGTCAATATTATTAAGATGCATTCAATAGCACTATACTCTATATAGAGATTAGTCGTTAATGTTCATTTCGACAAAATAATTAAAGTAATAAAAGGAACATGTAAGAAGGGAAACATTAGTAACTGAAAATTAGTTTTGTATAGCAATTCTTCTGGTTATTTTAATAACATTCAAGCAATATAGCGTAAATGGGACATCTAAATATCCCATTTACGCCAAATATAACTACTACTAACTAAAAATAGCTAGTTAAAAGTCAAATATAATAATTACGTCTATTGCCATGGGTGTAGTATCAACTATATAAGTTAACGTTCTTAAAATAACTGTCTAGAGCACCAGAAGCTCGGATAGAATGGTACTTCATGATGAAATTGCAAACACAACGTGCTACATAAATTTTGAGAACATGTGCAACAACGCTTACATAACATTTAAATAAAGAATTTATCAAATTTGCTTGGTCATATAACCGTTTTTTACGTTCGTTTATTTCAATATTTTCAAGTAATGATAACTTTAATCCTTTATTTTCGGACTGTAAAATGGTGAATTACGAATTAAAAGAATGATTATAAATATTTAAATATACTACTGTTGGAGTCGTTCTTGTTATGATTAAAACTTCTTTTGTGTTTTGATATCCTTGTTTTTATAGATCTCCCAGTTTGACCGGTACACATACATCTTAGTGCAATTACCACAAGAAAGTTTATAGATTCCTGATTTGTTAGATTTACTTATTTTGTTTTTGTTATTTTTAATAAATTTTCCTAATGTATTGTTAGTTCGAAAAGCAATATCTACCTCATGTTTCTACTTACTTATTTGTTTAGATTGTGGACCTATGTAACTCAACAGATTATATTTGTTTGGTATTTGTACAGTCGGATATATGTATCATTCCCAAGACTTTTTATGTTGTTTTCTTAGTAAGTTATCAATTAAATTTTTATTTTGTGCAATTTGTTTTATGATATTTAATTCCTCGTGATAGGTGCATGCCAAGAACAAGAGATAAGTATACAAAATGTTCAAAGAAAACGAAGAATGTATTGTAGACGAGGAGTGATCCGGACCACCTTCAGCATTTACTGATGAAACCTCTCTCTTTCTCTCTCTCAGCGAAATAAGAGATTTCGTTCTCAAAAATCATCGATTGATAATATATAATAATAGATACTAATGGTATTTCATTTGAATCAATCGAATTTGTGCTGGTCTCGGATATACTTTGATTCTAAAATCGCTAAATTTTTTAGTTAAAAAAACAACGACATGAATTTATACGAATAATTCTGCAATAGCCGAGAAATCCAGTGAATATTCTAGTAAAAGTAAAACAAAATCGAAAAGAACACTTCGAAGTTGTTAAAAAATTCAAGTTTTTTTAATTACCTTGGCATAGTGCACTATAAATGTCTCTCAACCAACCAAATCTTTAAGAAGTATATTATTTGAAAGTTGCGCGTCTTTTGTGCGAAACAATATGTTTAAAAGGTCCTGCATTATGGAAATATAACTTGTGGTTTTTGCCTCGCGTTAATGCACTTCATCACTCGTTTTACCAAGGATTCAAAATACATTGCTCTATAGCCACCAATATCCGTTTAGTTTAGCACCGAACATGTAATTTTTTCTATTTTCACGCCTCAAAATGTGAACACCGTTTTGATTCGATTGAAGATATAAGACAAAATTCGAAACGCGCTGTGATGGTTATACTGGAAATAGACTTATAGATCTACTACGACAGTTCGCTAAATTGTTTGAATAAATATATTGTTTCAGAAACTACTTTGAAGGGATGAAATAAATTTGGAAGAAAAGTAGTCTGCATTAATTCCATTTTCTGGCCATAAAGAAAATTAGTGTTATTATTTATTATTAAACTGTATCTACATTATCTAATAATAAGTATGTATTTTAGTACAATTTCACTCTCAAGCCAAATATTCGTATGAAACCTTGATATAATTGCTTATGTCACAATATGTGATATTTCATAAGGAATAATCAAACATTGTAATTATAAACCTACCAGTAAAACATAATTGTTACGGTTCGACTAAAAATAGTTATTCAGAACTTTTCATTGTGTATAGAAGTATGTATTATATGTGTTTTTAATCTTTATCATTAGAGTGAGGAATATGATTGGGGCACCATAGACGTGCGCTTGATAGTAGGTAAATAAAATTAAATATTTTATTTACCTATTATTTATCGTGAAGAGTACAAACAGATACTAGAAGGCACAAAATCCGAAATGGAAAGATCACAATTGAACAAAGTATAAAATCTATTTCACAATTTAGACAGAAGAATTATGTTAGTATGGACACATAAGCAGTAAATATAGAAAGCAAAGACACAAAAATAAAGAAAAAAGGAAGGCATCCAGACAAATTTAATATTACAGTAAATCGAAGTCAAAATCCTAGAGAAAAATAGAAAAGTGTAACATCAATTTGTATATGGATAAGTACATCTATCTGTGTTGAAGAAAGAAAGGGCGCAAACATTTTTCTAATTGAGATACGCGCTACGTCTTGTCAAGAAATCGTGAAAATAGAAACAGATGTATACAGAGAGTGTATATGTATTATGCACACATGTATCACGTATAATACAGATAAAATTGTGTTTTGACTTATGAAGTTGTCTTTTCTACGGTTCAGATATTGTTATATTCCTTGTATTTTACCGCTGTTATTTGTTATTGTCCTAACAGCTAATTTATCATATTTATTTCATCATCCTTGTAAGTTTACACTTAGGTAATCTACGTAGATAGTTTTTACATTTGTTATTTATAGGTTAGGTATATATTGCTGACAGCAATATAAATATAGTATTCACTTTTTGTCGACATCTTATTTCTAATGACAATGATCACGTACTCGGAAAATATTTCTGATACAAACTATATATACATTATAAACGTATGTTAATATATTTTATAATAATTTTTCTAACGTAATAATATATTGGTTAACTGATTAATAATGATTGACTGAATTATTGGAGATTGGCAAATAACAAAACTAGATCTCTACAAATATATACTTATTTTATTATTTATAAATTGGTTGTTGAACATAAATATCTTTACAATATACAATACATTTTTTCAGTAGATAAGTTACATTAAACGTCTTTATAGTCGCAATTTCCTTATTTTACAGAAACGTGTCTGATGTAGTTTCTGAACGAGAATTTTGATTTAAACAAGTACATAGTTTCCGTCATTGCACTCTTAGCGAACAAAGTCCTGAAGTATTGGTTGCAATTTCAAAGGATTCTCCACAACTGAGGCAAACATCACGCCTTCTTGCTGTTGGAATTGTTTTATCTGCCTTCTTCCATGATACTACGCAAACAACATTTTTCTCATCACTTCCTCCTTCTCGTCTTGCACCTCGTTCTTGCTTTATACTAGTTAATCGTTGAGAATTAACATCGATTCTCTGAAATCAAATTTGATATATAGAATGTAACAAGAAAATATGTTTTTATGTACATTGCTTGAAATTGGTGAATTTTTAGTGTCGTATTTTAACAGTCCTTAACATGACTCTCTCTAAAATGTTTCGACAAGATGTTACTCATCTTCGGTTTGGACAAAACACATGGCTAGAAATCGTAAATTATTATTATGATATCTATTAGTTTAAATATTTCAGTTTTATTGATATAAACCTACACCTATTGTAATATTAAAAAAACAGGAAGCATTGCGTTTTCTAAAAGTGTAATATACATTAACTCTTTGGGCACGTGGCAGTTCTCATATAATCTCTTTTTACTTTTCTAAAGACCATACACAATCAAGTCAATATAATTAAAAGGTAAATGAATACTGTTAAAAATGCTGCACAAGTTTAATGTCTACCATATATTTATGTATGCAAAGATTGTATTTCATACTTTTTATCATAAAATAAATACGCACTTACGATTGGACGAATTCTTATAACGGGTGGGCCATTTAAAAGTTTAAATTTAAAAATGCAATAAAATAAAAACGGTTTGAAATTTTGCCAAATTTATTTTTTTGTTGTGAAGTACAATTGTTCCGGTTAGAGATGGAATACTTTTCATTCATATGGCTGCCGCGGCTGGCCTCACAGTACCTTATTCGATCTGACCAATTTTCGAGCACTTTTTCGAGTGTATGGGGTTGGATCTTGGCAATGGCATCACGAATGTTGGCCTTCAAGTGCTCGATTGTCTCTGGTTTGTCGGCATAACAGTTATCTTTAACGGCGCCCCACAGAAAATAGTCCAACGGTGTCAAATCGCAGCTTCTTGGTGGCCAATTGACATCACCATTTCGGCTAATTAAACGGCCATCAAACGTTTGACGCGATAAATCGATTGTGGCATGAGATGTGTGGCAAGTTGCACTATTCTGTTGAAACCAAACATCATTCACATGAATACCATGAAGAGCGGGCACAAAAAAAATAGGTTATCGTGGTGCGATAGGTGTCTCCAGTGACCGTAATGGTTGCGCCGTCCTCATTTTCAAAAAATATGGGCCAATGATGCCTCCGTTCCACAAGCCGCACCAAACAGTCACTCGTAATGGGTGCATTGACTTCTGTAAGAGCACGTGTGAGTTTTCTGAGCCCCAAATACGACAACTTTGTTTGTTAACGTACCCACCAAGATGAAAATGAGCTTCATCCGAAAAGATGATTTTTTTGGCAAAATCGACATCATCGTGCAGTTTCTCGTTGGCCCATCTAGCGAAGCGAAAACGAAGCGGATGGTCATGCGGCTTCAACTCTTGAACCAATTGAACTTTGTAAGGCGTCATACTGAGATCTTTTCGCAAAATTCGACGTAAACTGATGCGTGAAATGTTCGATTCTTGAGAACGATAACGAGTTGATGTTGATGGATTCTCATGGACACTCTCAGCCACAGCTTCGATATTTTCGGGTGTACGCACTGTGCGAGTACGCTCACGTCTTGGCGCATCAACAATGAAACTAGTTTCACGAACTTTAGCAATAAACTTGCGTATACCGGGCACTGTTGGTTCTTCTCTGTGACCAAATTTTGTACGACATTTTCGTGCAATTTCCGACCAATTGTCTTTGTTCTGGAAATAAATTTCCAATAAATCTCAACGTTGCTCAAGTGTTAATCGATTCATTTCGTTCAGTGTAGATAATATACTGAATTTTGTTACAGAATAGAATGACATAAGTATTGCCAGATTCGAAATAACCGGTGGTTCAAATGGTTCAGATGGCCCACCTGTTATATTTTCAAAATTGATTTGTATACATGTATGTATAGTAGTGGCAAAAAGTTTTGACGGCCTCAAACTAACGATAGCGAAGGAATACCTGGTCAACTGTTGTAATTCGCAGAAAGAATTACCCGAGTACATTTGCAATATTTACAAAAATATAAAATATACTTCTATTTGTATGTACTTTAGATGTTAAATATTTCTAATGGTACCATGACAAATGTCTTATAGAAAAACAAAATAGGACAAATATTGACTTCTGTTGCAGCAATAACAGTGGCTGTTTTTCTTATAAAATATTTATATTTTCTAATAAGCCGATGTTTTGAATGTTTTTGAATGTGTTTTAGCCTTAATAGAATAAGAAAAGAAGAGGAATAAAATGGTGATTATTTTTTAAATGTTTTATTATCTACTACACCTGTGTAAGTTAGCTTTTTCTTAAATACCCTTCTATAATTATTACAAATCGAAACCAGTAGCAATAAAACTAAAGAAAATTATAAGACAAATTTAAGTGCTTTTTATGATAATTTAATTGATGACTTATTTCGTATAATTAATAACAAAGAAGAATTAAGAAGAAAAGCAAGAGTAATGAAAAAATGAAAAAAGTTTAAAAGAATTTATGGACTACAATATAAAATTAAAAGTTGAAGACGAAAATTATATTACAAAGTTAAAAAATATAAGCTACCTAAAAAATGATTCAGTTGTATACAACCGAATCATTATATATAATTATATAAAAATAAATAGGAAGTAATAATCGCAAGAAAATGATAAAAAATCATTTAATATGTAATCAGGTGTAGTAGAAATACTTTCAGAAGTATATATGATGTCTTCAATTGTGTCGGGCGAGTTCATTCTAGACCGCCACTTTCGCTTAAGTGGTGCCTGTACTTCTAGTAACGTCCAAGTGTGAGTACAAATAGTTTGTATTGCGATTCTTTGTTTTATTTATCAAAATAGCATATATTACATTATGTAAATTACAAATTAATATATATATATGTCTTATATATATATATATATATATATATATATTATAAGATTAGAATATAATTTTAAAAAAATGTTTTAAATCTCCATATCTTCATGCACCTTTAATGCCTCTTGCATATTAAATTGCAGGCGCCTATGCCAACTTTCGTTCCTTTTGGTTTGGATATATTTCGATGATGTCATATGTATTTCTGAAAATATTTCTACTTTAGTAACTATTGTCTATTACCATTTGCAGGTGCTGTGGCGTAGAATTTACCAGTGTATTATATACCAAGTTTCATTTCGGACTTGAATCTAAACTCCTTTACAATGATTGCGCAAGCCGTTCACTGTGTTTAAATAAATATGTTCTCCTCTACATTCCAGTTCCGAATTAATAAATTTTACAAAGGGGATTCAAATTTTTCCTTCCAATCCACTACTTCTATTTCGGGATGTTCACGGTATCACTTAAAAACAACTGGATGTACGAGAGTTATTACCCTGAACTAGGGTTAAATTTCCATCATTGGCATATATTAAAGGTAACAAATGGTCGTCTATGCTACTTATGTACTGATCCAACCCCAACCCCGGTATGCCAACGGCACTCTATCGCTTGCTTGATTGTGGGCAATACAGTATCTATCGACTGCTTACAGGTCTATGGATAATTTTTTAATAATTACAAAATAAACGATTTCTCATCACAGAACACCACATTTTTCCAATCCCTGTTAATATTTTGCTGAGGAAACTGTGATTTTGTTTCAACATACATAGTGCAATCCAACCCAATCCAACCTTGTTCCAACATAGTGCTTTTCCAATCATGTCATTTTGGCATTGGATAGTCGGTTGGCCACAACAATATGCGTTTGTCACTTTCAATTATTTTACATTAGGTATTGGGTGACTATTTGCGCTAATTGGTGATTTTCTTCTACCGTAATTTTTCGCTTCGTTCACTTCTCGCTTCTGTTCTCATGTGGCTTTCTGTATATCCACTGTAAAACAGTACTTTATTGGAATAACTTTAATATCAACAACGACAAGAAAAAAGATTTTCGATATATCATTTTCAATATATATTTTAATTTCAAATGATTACATACAATTTTGATGTAATTATTCGGAATACATATAACATTATTTATATTCTTTTTTAATTCAGTTATTATAAAAAGTTATTGAACAATTGTTGTCTAAATTTGTTTTACTTTGTTTAAATAATTTTTTCTGTATTCATGACTTAATAAAAAGACGGCGTGACAAACAAAACTAAACAGTAAAACTTTTGTAATTTTAGATATGGGTACAGATGATTAGGTTTACTTGATTTAATTTTTTCAATGTCCATTATCTTATAGCAGTAGAAAGATTTCAAAGTATATTTACTGGTCATAGTACATTTATATTACTTTGTATGGAAAATATATTGAAAATATTTCTCTATATTTATAAGACTAAATATACTAAATTTTTATACTAGTCATCATCTTTACATATACACTGCAGGCCATAAGTTTGGAATCACTTGCATAAGTTAGGAATCACTTCTGAATATAATGAAAATATTGTAGTGGCTTTAACAAACATTGTAAAAATAAAACAATATTAATATACCAAAACGTTTTATTATAAAATAAGCAGGAAAAAAAGCAAATTTTATTTATTTACATCCACTTATTTTTATTATCAACTAAACGGACTTTTCATCGAAATACCCTCCTTTTGCTTCAATGACGGCAGCACACAATCGCGGTAAACGAGACACTAATTTTGAAAGGGTTTCATTGGGTATATGTATTTGCCCAAGAATCTTGTATAACTTGCCACATGTGAGTCTGGGACGTCGGACACTTTTCACGCACTTTTCTATCCAATTCTTCCCACAACAGCTCTATTGGATTGAGGTCTGGCGATTGTGCCGGCCAAACCATGTTTTGTAAAACACCGTCAGCTTCCTGTTGTTGGAGATATCCTCTACATAAATGAGAAGAATGTTTTGGGTCGTTGTCTTGCATGAATATAAAGTTTTCTCCAAGTAATCTCAGACTGGAGGGCAATTGTGTTCGAGAATCTGTCTGTAACCCTCCTTTTTCAAAACTCCGTCGATTTTCACCAGATCTCCTACACCAGCCGAAGATAAACATCCCCAAACCATTACAGAACCGCCACCATGTTTTACCGTGGGCACCACACATTGCGGAAACATTTTTTCCGTAGCAGTTCTTCTTACAAATATCCGACGTCTGGAACCGAAGACCTCGTACTTTGATTCGTCGGTCCATTAACTGTTCTTTTGTCCAATCTTTGTGTAACTTAGCCCATTGTAGCCTTTTTATTTTTATTTTGCGGACGTAGAAGCGGTTTGCGAACTGATACACGTCCCATCAGTTCTGAGCCGCCTTTTTACTGTGGTTAAAGAGATCCGAGTTTCACGCTCCCTGTTAAACTCACCGCGGATTTGCGAGGCCGTTAATCTTCTAAAATATAATTGTCTGATCTTCTGCAGGAGTTGTAATTTTTGGTCTTCCTGATCGTTTTCTGTCCGTATACCCTCCATATATAATTGTATTTTGTACACCTTTGTACGATATCTTCATTCTTTTCGCGATATCCCGTATATATTATGATGACTAATAATTTCTACACGTTTTTCTAGCGATATCTGCTTTCTCTTCGCCATAATCAAACGATGTTTAATACACTTTTATGTGTCTACACACTTTAAATGATACGAAGCAACTAAAATATTCTCATTACTTCAAAATGTATAAATACTTATAAATATAAAAACTAAATGTAATTACAAAAGGTTTATGCGGAAGGGTCTGCAATAAAATTTGTCCATTCCAGGTAATCGTTCATTATGCAGAAATATTACCTGCTCGAATAAATAATACCGCACGCAGAGTTTCCT
Source organism: Dermolepida albohirtum (assembly GCA_031893035.1). Taxonomy (NCBI): domain Eukaryota; kingdom Metazoa; phylum Arthropoda; class Insecta; order Coleoptera; family Scarabaeidae; genus Dermolepida; species Dermolepida albohirtum. The sequence goes on along the minus strand of JAVIWB010006963.1, from coordinate 84,057 downwards.
TAATCTCTGGTTCTTTTCCAACTATTAATGCATTTAAAACTATATATATATATATATATTATATATATATATATATAAATTTTAATTTTTATGAATTTACAACTGATTCCAAACTTATTGCCTGCAGTGTATGTATGTATTAAATGTATTGATTGTATTACATCAAGTTTAAACTTTTTTTTATTAAAAGTCGAGTTTATTGGTTTATTTTAAAATAATCTGGATTTAATAAGGCTTGTAGTAAATAGTTCTAAGGACAGGTAAATCTTTTAAACGAGTTTGCAAAACTGACTTCAATCATATATATATATATAAATAAAATAAAATAATGATAAATACAATAAACTTCGAATTACTTTGATATACTCAAAGACAATCTCGATTTCTCGTTTACCCATTTTACCTGTCCAATCCTTTCCAGGTATTACTAGATTTAACCAAATATTCCTTCCCTCTCGATGATTCTACGATCCCAAAAAACTTTTGGCCGCTTATACCTATCATATATATTTATATGTTTTACAATTTATTGTCATTTTAGTTATATACAATTAATGTTACTGTAGTGTATATATGGTTGTCTATATTGTCGGTAATTAAATGAAAGGATCAGTTCATAACAGGTTTTCCAATAGGGACATAATTTTGTCTTATAATACGAATGCACCCTTGAACGTTTTTCATGATCTGTCAACGTCACAACCTCAGTCAAGGTTAATATTTCTATGATGGTAAAGTTCACGAACGAGCAACGTTTGTAAATTATTAAAAATGACTACCGCAATTCTGACTCGGTGGTCGTAACTTTAAAAGTGCTTACTTCAATTTTCGGTTCTAACGAAACATCTTATATAGAATGTTCGTAAAGTAGTTTTGAATAGGTGCATCTTTAAATCATCGAAACTTTTTTTCAAAAACAATGGCCTACATTTTTGTCGTATTCGAATGCAGAATTTACTTCTATATCAACACGTAATAACATTCCTGTATCTATCTTCAGTAGCTCTCGTGTTACGAGAGTAGCCGTTTACATTTCGGGAATAGCAAACAAAAAAAATTTTTATTATCGAAAATAGTTTTACTGCTTTTCAAAATATTCTGAAAAATCAATGCACTTTTGCATTCATATAAACCAATCCGAAAAGCATTGCTACCACTGTGAAGGCGGTATCTCCAAAATATGAGTTTCGAATGCCTCAACTGAATCTTCCGGCGTAGAAAACCGTTGACCGTGTGGAAACAAAAAGAAATCACAAGATGCTAGATCGGGGCTGTACGGCGGATGGCTCATCAATTCAGTGTTTTGTCCAGTCAAATATTCAATTGGTTGAACTGACCTGTGAGAGCTCGCATTGTCATGGTGGAAAATGATCTGTCGTTTTCGGTTTGTTTTCTTTAAAAACTTTTGGCAAACAAATAGTTGTGTACCATTACCATTCGGAATTGTCCATTTTACAACTCTCTAAAGGCACGGTTGCAACGTGACCGGTTTTTCTAAAAAAACAGGCGACCATTTGTTTTGATGAGCTTCGAGCGTAAACAACTTTTGTTGGTTTTGGCTCATCTTGGAATACCCACACAGTCGACTACTGTTTACTATCGGGCTCATACGTATAGATCTAAGATTCATCACCAGTGACGACTTTATAAATGTTCTTCGAAGCACCACTATTGTATTTTTTGTGCATTTCTTGGCACCAATCGACGCGAGTCCTTTTTTGAGCAGTTGTCAAATTATGTGGTACCCAACGTGAATATAGCTTCTTAGCGGCTAAATGTTCATGCAGGATCTTATGCACGCTGGTGTTACTAATACCTAGAGATGCCTCGATCTCACGGTATGTCATATAACGGTCTTGCATTATCAATTCAGACACTGCATTAATGTTTTCCGACACAACATTTATGGGACGACCTTCACGAAATTCTTCGTCCAAAGAACACCGTCCTAGTTTGAATTCACTATACCAACGATATACTCTTGTTGAGATAATCCACGTCGAAAGTTATGAAAAATAATTGCACGAAAATATGTTCCCGAAATATAAACGGCTACCCTCGTATAAAGAGCTTTTTGTTGATTTTAGTAGTAATGAAACACAAATTAAAATGATTGTTAATGGATAGCTGTAGAAATACAGGTAAAGTTGAAATTATTTAGATTTAGATACATAATATCCTGTCATAAAGCTAGAAATAAATAAATGAGATAATCGAATACGATAATTTAGAACTTGTTTTAACAGAGAGCGTTACAAGATTAATGACAAAGTTGGCGTATAGTAAGTAAAAGAAATTTCCATCTACCACCAAGTAAGCAACAAATTTTAGCAAATAAAATCGAATATTACACAATTCATTAGTATGAAGACACGTTGAATTCTGTGAACAGATGGTAGATCGAATTCAAGATCTCAATTTTTACAGAAAAAGCGTGAACAGATGAAGCTTAATTAAATACAGAAGGCAAGTTAATGGAAAGGATTGGTAACCACTGAGCATTAGAAAATTCTCATTTTAAGGAAATTTGTTTTCAAAATACCTTTTGTTTTAATGTGTTTTGTTTGATCAACATTTAAATAGTAATTCTTATTTCTTGATTTTTAAGAGGAATTGCTACACATTTTTTAAAAGGTTTGCCATTAAATAATCTGCAAAAACTGTTGATACCAAATGGATGGAACTTCCACGCATTCCACCTATGATGTTGACAGAAAACTCCATATTCCATTATCGCTGGATTGGGCGTAAGAGGGGAGCTGGAGCAAAAAGTAAGAACAGCATTCCGCCAACTAAATCGTCGACATATTAAAAACGCATGCGTAAGACGAGTCCATTAGAGAATATTAAACTATTTCATTATTATTTGAATTAACTTATATATTTTATTTGTTAATCTTTCTTATATCAATGCATTAAACATTTTAAAAACTAAACGAATTATTTGTATTATAATCTGGAAGCCAAGAATGAAACTGTTAAAAAGAAAAATTCAAGTGGACTACTATATTTAATAGAATTAAATTAAATATAAATTATAACCCACGAATGGAAGATAAATGGATTTTAATTACCATGGTAAAGGTCAATATATAAATATAGGAGGTTTGTTGATGTGCATAATTATATCCTAAACATTGCTTACCGATTAGCCATGGATCCCAATAACAATAATGTTGTAACTCTGTTTGAATCTTAGGGTCAGAATTTAACAGAACTGACTGTCGTGTAGTGAGATTATTCATACGCCCGTAGTAACACATGGATCAATAAGTCCCGAGACTAACAATGAAAACAACATTTTTTTTGCAAAATTTTTTTTTATTCATCAACATAATCACCTTTTAGGGTGATACAATGGTTCTAACGCTTTTCTAATTTTTCAATACCATGTTTATAAAAAAATTTATCTTTCGCTTCAAAATAAGCTTCAGTTTCAGCGATGACCTCCTCATTTGAGCCAAATCTTTTTCCCTGGAGCATTTTTTTAAGATCAGCAAAGAGCCAGTAGTCACTGGGGGCTAAATCTGGCGAATATGGGGGGTGGGGAAGCAGATCAAAACCCAATTCGTTCAATTTTGTCATTGTTTTCATCGACTTGTGGCAGGGTGCATTGTCTTGGTGAAAAAGGATTTTTTTTCTCTGCATGTGCGGTCGTTTTTTGCGATTTTCTCCTTCAAACGCACCAGTAAGTCAATATAATAATCACTGTTGATCGATTTACCTTCTTCGAGGTAGTCAATGAAAATCACGCCATGTGTATCCCAAAAAACTGACGCCAGGACTTTGGCAGCTGACTGCTGCGTTTTGGACGTTTCGGACGGCTTTCGCCAGCTGTGCGCCACTCAGATGACTGCCGCTTCGACTCTGGAGTGTAGTGATGTGTCCATGTTTCGTCCATGGTCACGTAACGACGCAAGAAATCTTTTTTGTTGCGAGTAAATAGCGATAAACAGCTTTCTGAATCATCGACTCGTTGCTGTTTTTGTTCCATCGAAAGCAATCGCGGCACCCACTTGGAAAAAACCTTTTTCATGCTCAATTTTTCATGAAGGATAGTAAATACACTTCCATATGATATCTGTGTCATCTCAGCAATCTCACGGAGCTTCACTTTACGATCTTTCATTATAATTTTTGTCACTTCACTCACATTTTCCGGTGTAACGGCTTCCACAGGTCTACCCGAGCGTTCCGCGTCATTTGTGTCGGTAACCACGTTTAAACTCGGCAAACCACCGACAAATCGTTGCTTTTGATGGACAAGAGTCCGGGTAACATTTTTCAATCCATTGTTTTGCTTGCGTGGTGTTTTTACCCATTAAAAAACAATGTTTTATCAGAACACGAAACTCGGTTTTTTCCATTGTTTAAACAAACTACAAAACGACTTTATTCCAACTTCGATAACTCAGCTGTTTCTGGTCCGATCGACTTAAAATTTTGACACGTTTCAAGCAAAGGTTAGTACTCTAGAAAGACGTGGTTACTGGTTTACTACGAGCGCCATCTATGGGTTAGTCTACTTATTGATCCATGTGTTACATATTGATACAATATACATAAACGTTTTGGCGATTTATTTCATATTAAAATTGGTCAATGGTACATATTTCATTATTTCTCGTTTATCATTCAGTTTACTCATAAATTATAAAGTCTTATATTGGAAAAAAAATTTAAATGGAAAACATTAAAAACACAAAAATAAATAAACATTTATTAAAATAAATTTCTTTAACATAAATCAACAGAACATAACAAAATATAACATATGTAATGTAAAATTAAACAAATAACTAGAAAATAATAAATATCCTAAAATATGTTTTTAAAAGTAAACATACTTATTAGGTACACGATATTAAGTTAAAAGAGTATTCGAACACTATTTTATCACATTAACAACTGTAAAACTTTAAAAAGAAAGTCGCGGGAATGTATACCAAAACTAGTATAAATTATTTTATACATCCTAATTACATTATAATCGTTAGAGTTTTATGAAAATAATATATTACTAGCCTTAATTTCCTGAATAATCTTATTTTTGGTTAAATTCGATGACAAATTAATGATTTGCAAAATACTAATCTATTTACTTATCAAAATAGACATATTTTATAAATATATAATTCTCACATTCATACTTTTCGTAAAATTGTATTTAATTTATTATGTCTTAACGAAGCTCTATAGCACAAATGATTTTCTAAATACTAAATTTTAAACATTATTTTACATTTCTATTTCATTTATGTCTGTCCTTTTTCTTTTGTACCTTGATTTTGGCAAACGTAACTTACATAATGCAATGAAGGAGTTATTAATTTATTATTATTATTATATGTGTTAAAAAGAGGTTTGAACATATTTACTCAAACAGATAGAAGTGGGAGAACTTTCTCCTACGACATACTATATTTAACCCAAGGAACAATTTTTAAATTTCGCGGGTGTTTTAAGTTGCCCAAGGAAAAAATAACTACATCTAAAATTATATTTTATTTTATTACAGCATGAATATTAATAATTAAGGTGTATATTTCAAAATCAAAATTAAAACGAAAACCGTACGCATTAAAAACATGTTATTTCCTAATTTCTTGAATGAATTGAAATCATAGCTAACCTTTATTTTTACTACTACCAACTCAAAACTTCCGCGAAATTTAAAAATTGTTCCTTGGGAAGGTAGTGAAGGAAAATTGCCAATTTTTGTTGGTTCTTCTGTAGGTCTTATCAGCTTACATTTTTCTTACATGCCAAACAAAAATTTCTTATTATTTATTATTATTATATGTGTTAAAAAGAGGTTTGAACATATTTACTCAAACAGATAGAAGTGGGAGAACTTCCTCCTACGACATACTATATTTAAGGTAGTGAAGGAAAATTGCCAATTTTTGTTGGTTCTTCTGTAGGTCTTATCAGCTTACATTTTTCTTACATGCCAAACAAAAATTTCTTTCATTTTGTCAATAGATTTTTGTACTATTGGTTGTACAACAATAATCACATTGTCTTAAGTAAACTGTAAGTGTGCATTTTGATTGTAGTGATTAGCAGCAAAAGATAATTTTAACAATAAAAAAATAATTCCGCTTTATTTAAATTAATGTACAATTTTAATTTATATAATTTTCATAGATTTGCTACTGTGAAAGAACGGAGTTATGTATATGTATTTGGATAGGAAAATATAGGGAAAAATCAATGATCTAAAATTTCAGTTGCATTTTGACATCAGCTTTGCGTAGTCGTTTTTCATAATGAGTGCTGCCCACTCTATGAAGTATTGTTCCTGTATTCATCCAATTTGTAGGTAAATGGATAAAACGACATAAGGAATCAAAAATAGTTGATAAGTTTCCAAAAGGTGCCAAAATTTAAAAAAAAATATTGAGAAAAAAGGATAAGGTGATTATTTCATCATTTATTAAAAATATGAACGGATCGCTACGTGGAAGATAAGTTAAATTAAAGAGAAAAGATTTAGATGTTTCTTTGGGAGCCATTTGCAGTTGTTTACAATCAAATATGATCACTGAAGGTTGATATATAACCAATTGCCACATTAATTTTCGTATTCTGTATATGTATTTCGACAACTAAGGTGCGACACTATTTAATTATCTGCTGATGATAACAATTTAGTTATCGAAATACTTATACGGAATACGAAAATTAATGTGGCAAGGGGTTATATATCAACCTTCAGTGATCAAGTTAATCAACCAGAGGCTCCATCAAAATTACCTACAATCAAACATTTAAAAAAGAGACTACCTTGGGATTAAGACAATAGAGTATGGCTAGAATCGTATAATTTTCACAGATAAAACTTCTTTCTGGACAGGAGCTTATAAATCTGGAGCCTGGACTATCTCTAAGAGAAAACTTCTCAAAAAAACTGAAGGTCTAAGTTTGATGTAATTTTTCTAAGAAAAGTTTTAGTGATTTATATATTTTTACAGATGATCTTACTGAGGAAATGATGACGAAAATATACAGGAAATATTTTATTCTTTCTGTCGAGAAGTGGTTTAGACCAGAGAAAGGAAAATGGGCTGTATAGAAATGCAATGATACCTACATCACATGTTACAGGCAATGGAAAAATTAAAATGATATCTTGGAATGGCTCTCATAAACTTTGCAGCATCGGCGTACATGAAACTAAAACTTCATAGAAGCAAAATATACAAAAAGGTGCAACTTGCTCGAGAGATTAAACTTTTGTGAAAAATTTTCTTTAAGAGTATGCTGTGAACCCAATGGAAAGCATGCAGTCAAGATGCCGGACAATTATAAACAACGGTGACTGAATACTAAATAAAATATTATTAAATATGTTTAAATAGAATCGTTTTGTCATTTAAATTATAATAAACATATTCCGTAAATTTCACTGGGAAGCAATGGCGTTGACGTTTATTTTAAACAGAGTGTATGTACGTATACTAGAAGAGAATAACAAAGTACGTGAGTTTAGTCAAACCTAGAGATACTTTATGCGTATATTTAATAAAATACTTTGGCTAAAATTGAAAGAAATGTGTGTAATAAAAACAAAAGAAATGTTTGATGGAATTGGCTAATGAATGAAACAATTTCAGCAAAGTTTTGGTTTAGGAATTAACTAGATATGTGTAAAAATATTATATATATGCGTCCTTATCAACCGAATTTTTTAACGAAAAATAAGTCAGTTGGAAATGTCAAGCCTAATAATATTTTAGTGTAACATATTTTAAGGTAATGACAATCTAAGTCTGTTATTACTAGATTAAAACTAGATTAATAAAAAATTTAAAAAATGAAATAATAATAATACGGTCAAAATAATGCAGAAGTAATGCTAAAATTATCTGTAGATGTTACTGGAATCTACGATAATGGTGGTATTTTATAAAATAAGTAACAAGAAATATTGTCAGATATATTTGAAGAAATATCTCCTCTTTTCTGTTGCCTAGCGGTGTATTGCAATGACATTTATGGAACTAATGTGCATAACATATAATGCACAAGCGTAGAAGTAAATGAAATAGGTATGTAGATATTTTCTAAGAAGCAAAGAATGCGCTTGGATATATTTCTACATTTTCGGATTGTTTTCTTAAAAAAGGGAGTTTAAAAATGGAAGTTTTTTTCTTATAAGAAATGACACAATATATATTATATTAAATAAATAACTTCGATAATTATTCTTTTACATAAAATTTCTCAATTAGAAATTAGCAAATATTTGTAATATTAAATTTTTTTAAATTTTTCTTATCGAAAAGTACAAATAAGGTCGTATTAGTTCAATTTATAATAGAGAATGAAAAGGATTATCGACAAATATATTCCACAGCAAATAAAAATACTGTTGCTGGAAAATTATTTTTCTATAGTCTGTCGGTATTTTAGTTTTGTTTGTGACTTTACCTTTAATTTACACAATACGAATGCTTAATCAATAAGGTTGATATATAACCCCTTTCCACAATTAACTGTTTGTAAATTCTGTATACGCATTTCGACAACCAAGTTGTCATATATTTTCAAAGTGTCGCACCTGGTAAAACACGGCGAAAAAATTGTAAAAAACAAACTAAAAACCAAGATGTGCACTGTGTCTGTTTCACAAGATTTTTAAAAAATACTTTTACTTAAACTAACATGCACTACATTGAAAAAGGTTATTATGGTCAAGGAAGTGTCTATGTGATTTATGTGTGTTTTATGATATTGTTCCTCCTGTCTTTCAGTAGAGAGAAGAGAGGGGTTTGCAAGGGCCCGGCGTCATTAAAGTTTACCACATGGCTTCTTCATACCTGGTTTTGATCGATCTTTTAGTTTGGCCGATGTATTGTCTATTTTTAAAAATCTTGTGAAACAGACACAGTGCACATCTTGGTTTTCAACGGTGCGGATCGCGTACGGAGTTTGTTTTTTCGTACAATTTTTTCGCCGTGTTTTACCAGGTGCGACACTTTGAAATTATCTGCTGATGATGACAACTTGGTTGTCGAAATGCGTATACAGAATTTACAAATAGTTAATTGTGGAAAGGGGTTATATATCAACCTTATTGATCAAGTCAATCAACCACAGGCTCCATCAAATTCAACTACGAATGCTTACTTTATATCAGCTAATTTTTATAATTTGTTTCAAGTAGAAATTGAAAACTTCGATTTTATGAAATTTTTCGTTTTAATTGTTTATACTCCGTTTTTTAGAACCATCTTTTCACCTTGATCAGTTCTGAATTTTTTGAGGTTATATCTTGTATAAAGTGATTCAAATTGAATTTAGTTTCAATTGAATGTTGTTCGCCTTCTATGAATATTGAAAATTTGCATTTTTATGGTTGGTATCTATTTAGAAATATGACAAATAAGCGCATAATTATTTTGTCTATAACCGTGCAAGCACGGTTATAAATAAGCCAATGATTTGTTATCAACACAGGGATATTTCAGGTGCTCGAGATATGATTAGTGTGAATGAAAATCTAGGATTTTATATCTTCGTCACTCGCAGTAGCTGAATCTTCCATAAGGCACTACTCAACAAATTTTAAGAAAATATCTCTATTTAATAATGGAGAATTTAAAGACATGGGAAATTAAGCTGTACATTTGGGAATTAGGCTTTACAAAACACATAAGCTTTTATTGATTTGTGTGAAAAAATATTGAGCGAAATACAACACGTTATTCAAATTCAAGAAAAAAAATGCATCCATTAAAGTGCAGTACTTATTGTTCACTGTGAACTGGAAGAATTATTGGCCTATCCTTTTTTGAGGGTGAAATTGATAATACTATAACTGTCAATGGCGTGCGTTACCGGGAAGGTTTAAAAAAATCTTTTTTCAAGAAACCAACAATTGAGGTTGAATGGCAAGCATGTGATTTCAATAGGATGGAGATACCTGTCACACAGTACCCAAAACTTCACTGTATTGCAAACCAAATTTCCTTATCTTTTTATCTCTTCAGAGGGGTATCGATTGGCCACTCAGATGCTCGTATTTTCAGATGTTCGGATACTATTAGACACTTTCTGGGCTATTTGAAAGAAAGAGTTCTCCAGTACTTGAGGACAATATCGAACATATAATTCCTGAAATAGAGCCGTACTTGTAGGAAAGTCGTATGGGAAACTTTGGTACAAGAATGGTATGATTTTTGCGAAGTCGTGGAGAGCATTTGACCGACATGATGTTTCATACCTAACTGCTAACTTTGTACAAACTGATAACAATAAAATTCGAATTTTTTCAATATTTTTATATTGTATTCAGAAAGAAAGTCCTAAACTTCAAATTGGGTCACCTTTATTTTCACATTTACCTTTGATATACTGGGTAGCAAGCTCAAGTGAAGTGTGGTGGTATCATAAAGGTCCCTAGTTTCATCTTTTTTAGTTTTCGTAAGTTGTCCATAAGAATTTCTGAGTATTACCGATACGCTGTTTTTACTTATTTACGTATTTTTGGTTAAATTATTTAGTTCGTTTTTTATTTAGTTTTGTATTCCCTCGTATTTTGACTAATTTTCTGGCTATTGTAAGTACATTCGTAAATTTCTCATCTGTCAAATGTCAAGAACCGTGTGAAAATAATTTACTATAAAATTAGCCAACATTTGAAATTGAACTAGGGACCTTTATGCTACCACCACACTTCACTTGAGTTTGCTCACCCAGTAACTCGTGTATTTATTAACGTTAGGAGGGAACACTCGCTTTAATGAAAATTGATAATAAGTAGATTTTCAATTGGTGTAAAACGTTTTTATTACTTTCTACGAAATTTTTAGTTATGTGCTATTCCCGAAAAAGCGAAATTGTTTTTGTCCTTTTTAATACTCTACTAGTCCTACATATAAATGGGTTCAGTGTATAAATGAAAGAATTATTTCTAGATAATCTTCTAGTAAGGTTTTTTATATACAATTTATCGTATTTTACTAATTTATGTGTATTCATAAAGAAATGAGACATTTTGATTGCATTTATTGTAAATACTAAGTTATGAAAATTGAAGGATACGAATTACTTTTTCCCTTTGTAAAGATTTTGAAGTGGATATATGTATATACATTATAGCAAAAATTGAGAAGTAACGAATGGTTATTTAAAAAAGGTAAAAATAGCTACTTCGTTATATAAAGTATAAAATGACACGGGCATTCTTTATAGAATAGCGTACAGGATATAAAGTATCTGATAAATTGAAATTAATTGTGTTTTGTTATTAGACTATATATTATATGTATATGTATATTTTATTAACCAATTGATACATGTAGTTTCAGCATATAAAAGAGAGAGCAAATCAAAGAATTTTAAAATTACAATTCCGTGCCATGAGTCACGAGCTTTCGGTTACATTCGTAGTACAGGAGTGAATATATAAAAACAAAACCCGGTGGTTTTATTCACCTCGTCAAATATGTTACATTGTTCAATTTGCGCAGAAATTGTTTTTCTGGATGTTCGCACTGCGAATCCTATTATTTTGTAGAATTGCAATTTAATGCAATTTTTATTTACTTTTTACGATAGCAAATATTTACTTTTTAGAATTGCAATGTAATGCAATTTTTATTTACATTTTACGATAGGAAACATTTAATATTTTTTAATTTTTGTATATATTGTATATACCTACAGTAACATTATTGGAATAGCAGTAAAAAAAACAATATAGGAAATATTATTTTTTCATTCCAAAAACGTTACTTAGTAGATGGAAGAAATTAATTTATAACTCGTAATTTTGCTAAGCTATCCTTTTCTTGACAGATTTAATTTAACCACAAGAGAAAATATAAAAACGGAAAAAATATTAATTTTTTATGTATAATATACGTATATAATATATATATATATATATATATATATATATATATATATATATATATATATATATATATATATACAGACTTGTTCATTCTAGAATTAGATATTCGCTGTCCACAAGTGGAAAGAGTGCAGTTAGGTTAAAGCGCGCGACAAGTGGAAAGAGTGCAGGGTTAAAGCGCGCGAGAAAGGAGGATAGAATATCTCTCACTGGCAGTTTCGTTTTCTCCCACTTTTGTATTGCAAACAACTTCCCCTACTTTCTCGCGTGAACCTTCTTATTCTAGTAAACAAATATCTGAAGTAGTTGACGTAAAACCTCTAACAGTTCGTCGTATTCTACACTAGGATTTTTAAAAGTTTCTTTTAATTTTTTCATTGTTTGAAAATCTTTTTAATTTTTAGAATTTTCTATTTCATTTATTTCAAGAATATTTTATTAGTTTCACGCCAAACGGCAAAACATTTCAAGAAAATAGCCATGTTTGAAAATCTTTTTAATTTTTAGAATTTTCTATTTCATTTATTTCAAGAATATTTTATTAGTTTCACGCCAAACGGCAAAACATTTCAAAATAGCCATGTTGCATTTTATTAAAAGATTCAAATAAAATGCATCAAATAATTTATACAATTCAAAAATGTAGGTACGTATTGTCAATGCATAATGATTTACAGCCCCGACCTACACACATCATGTCGCTGGTGAAGACTGATTTCAGACATTCTCACGCGTAACACGCGAGAAAGTAGGGGAAGTTGTTTGCAATACAAAAGTGGGAGAAAACGAAACTGCCAGTGAGAGATATTCTATCCTCCTTTCTCGCGCGCTTTAACCTAACTGCACTCTTTCCACTTGTGGACAGCGCATATCTAATTCTAGAATGAACAAGTCTGTATACACAGTGAAACCTTTCCAGTTGTTTGCCTTTATAAGTTGAAATTCTGTTTATGTTAGTCGTTTTTTATGGGAACCGCCAGATTGCTATAGTTTTCGATTACGTTTAGTCCGAGTATATTGTCTCCCTGTTTAAAGTAGTTATCTTGTAAAAAAAAACCTATGAAAGTTAACCACCATTGTACGTACATATTTCTAAATGCAAACAGTTGTTATAGATTGAAATTTCCAGAACTTAAGAAAGTCCAACTGTGTTTTGTTCACACTTACACATACTTAAGACCTTCTAAGAAGTCGTCTGCACTGAAATCTGTTAGGACAAGGGGATTCCCTAACTCCAAAGTTGGGGAATACGCACTCTTTATGATTATGTCTTTATCTTTTAAATTCAAATTACAGAAGTATTTTCAATTATATTAGTGCTTTCGGTGCGACTACATCTCCGTGATTATTTATATACTCGTTCAAAAATAATGGCTACAAAACCTAAGTTAAATGAACTGGCCGTAGGCAAGAAGAAAGAATTGTTAGATTTGTTGAATCGTTGTTGAAAGTTGACAGGTATTGTGCGCAAAATTTGGTGTTTCTAAGTCAATAATTGGAAACGTTACGAAGAATAAGAATAAAGAGAATTTAGTAGTTGTGGAGTAACAACTGCAATGATGGACGAAAACGCAAAATGTGAAAAATTAAAAATGAGGAAATCAACAAAACAGTATTTGATTCTTTCTCAAAATGTCGAACAATGAAAATTCCTGTTTCCGGTCCAATGTTGCAAACTAAGGCAAAAGAAGTAGCGATAAAATTGAAAATAGAACATTTTCATGCTAGTAATGGATGGCTACATTCATTTGTACAAAGGCACATATCGTACTTTGTGCGGCAAGTCAGCGGACATCGACTTGACGGCAGCCTCAAACTGGAAAGTGAAACTAAAAGACGTTTTAAATAACTATGTGCCACATAACCAATTTAATGTAGATGAGACAGGACTTTTTATCGACAAATTCCAACTAAAGTTTGGTGAAAAAAGGCGATCTTCGTAAAGGTGGAAAAATGGCGAAAGAAAGACTTAGTGTTCTACTGTGTTGTAGTGTAATGGGAGAAAAATTGAAGCCTTTAGTTATTGGAAAGGCTGCACGCTCAAGAATATTTAAAATAAATGGGGTTGATCCTAAAAATTTACCAGTAAATTGGTATTCTAATAAAAAAGCACGGATGACAAGTGTTATTTTTGACGATTGGTTACAACTAATAAATAAAGAAATGAAACATCAAAATCGCATAATCATTCTTTTGACAGACAATGCTACATCATATCAAACACGTACCTTTTCTCTATAAGTTGGCCACCTGTCTAAATTGGAAGTTTTTCGGTGCACCGTAGGTGACCAACTTAGATAGTTCACTGTATGTATGTATGTATGTATGTATGTATATATATGTAAATATAAACATACCGAATGTAGACGGATTTTTGCTTAGATATAGATTTACAAGAACACTCAGCCACCATTTCTAAATTTTACTCTTTTTAGATAGATTAATCCGCTGAAGTACTTTATCCATAAGTTTGTGCGTACTTATTCTCCAAATACTGAATATTTGATGTAAGCGTAAGTGAAAAGCAAAAATTACAATTTTATTAAATTTTTACGACAAAATCTTTGAGGGAAGTGATATTAAGACAGTAAAACAAGTATCCAGACTGAAAAGAAATATACTCATACTGTTTGCGGAGGATGGGGTTCTAGATGAGAATCTTAAGGATACTGCATATTTAAAGGTTCAGATTTTGAATAGCTTTCAGTATAGATTCGAGATCCGTTCTGATCCGAATTTAGAGCTATATAAAAATTGTAATTAATTAGATAAGTATATGTATTAATTGTGTTTAATATTACATAAATATAGAGAATAAATGCCAAGGTTTCGACAAAGTCAGCGGTAAAAATAACCTATCTATAATTGGTGTAAAACAATAGCAATTCCTTCAAATTTAAACGGACGACGGTGTATCAATCAAGATAACCATTGAATTCACTAAATTTTAATAGAGTTAAGAGAGTTAAAGTTGGTCGACAGCTGCTTAGCGCTTAAAAATCTATAAGCACAGTATTGTGTATGTATGTATCAATGTATGCCACTGCCATCTTGGTAGTGTGATGATTCAATCTGAAAAAGTAATTACTCATTTATTTTCGCGATTATCCCTATTTGTCATTGGTGCTTTCTATGTTTTATTTTAAGTTGTACTGTTTAAAATAGCTCTCTCTTATTGTTACACCACTGAATACATTTTAGTGAGTTAGTTTCAATAAAAAAATCAGTGTGGGAAACAACGTATATTTAAGTATGAAATATTATTAATGAACACATGCTGTGTAATGTAATTATATATTACAGCCTGTTTGATTATATCCAAATACAATATATATAATTTAAACAAATATATGTAACTCGTACATTTTAAATTTATTTTTTTTCTTTATTTTGCAAAATATCAAAATTTCCTGCTTCGACAATATTTTCCAGGCAGTATTCAATCAAATACAAAATAAAATTAACAACACTATGTTTTTTCTACGGCTTTAGTTACTTTTTAATTGTTGTTACTAGATATTTACTTCGCTTTTTGAAATTTAGCTTCTTAATTTCTAGTTATAGTACACTATGAGCAATGTTTGTTTCCTTATTTTCGTGTTCGCACATGTTGCCTATAATAATTATCGAAAGAGTTTTAACCACTTTTCTCCAATTTTTTCTTCTTTAACAATTACATTATCATTTTTATTTTCGGCAAATAAAGTCTCATTTCAACTGCGAAATCCCTTTTCCTTACATTCCTCTTTGAGTTCTGTTTTGCATAAATTTTCGTTTCTTTGCAAATCAATTTTCCTCTTCTAATTAATACTGACTTTTCTTTTATGTTACTCAACATAATTCTTTCGTTTTTAATTTATTATTGAAATCAATCTACTTATCCTTAGATTTAATACCTTTTTTAAGGGTGTAAGATATCCGTTGGAGTCACGTGAGATTATCGTTCTAAAATTCTTTTCATTTCTCCTGTAATAACCTGAGCGAAAGAATAACTTCGTTTATCTCTTGTTTGATGTCAAATTGGTTTTATTCAAATATTTTCTTTCGTTTATGTAGATTACAATAATATTATAGGAGAGGCTGATCGATAGCTCTAAGAGCAAAGGATTCGAAAAAACTATAAGAAATATATATAAGCCTAGATTTAATATAAGTAAATTAAAATAAACATAAGCTATACTATCCAAATTCATTAAGAAAATGTGCATTCAGGTGATAATATACGGATCAAAACCATTAACAACCTAGGAAAAACAGAAAGAAAATATTGGAGGCAAGAAGTTACTTCTTGCGGAAAAATAGAGACAAAAGAAACGAAACTATCCGCCAAAATCGTTAACAAAATTTACAGAGCAAGTAATAGAAGGTGGTTTGGACACGCAAAGAGAAAAACAAAAAGAAGATCTAGAAAAACATGGCATGAAAGGTAAGAAAAGCCGTAACAAGAAAAGAGACAAAATAAAAGCGCTACAGTATACCCAGGATAGAGGAAATGGGAAAATGGATCTATCTAAACTAAGTGTGTTTCTCCATTAGTTAATAATTCATTGTCACTATTAGTGGAATGAAGCAGCCGAAGTTCCATGCAATAAGGAGTTATTATTTGTATATTTGTAAGTACGTATATATTTCTGCTATATTTAATTTGTCATCAAATTAATCAAATTTTCCTTACAATAACTAAAATTTACATATTTCTATTAAAAAAATATTTCAATATAAATAAAGATCTATCTATAAAAATAAGTATGTATCTCTACTCTATATATGTATACGTTTGCATATTTTGCGAAATACGTTATTCTAAATTTTTCAGAGAAATTTCTAAAGCAGGAATCCTTGTTTCTACTGTAGGTGTAGAAACCACACTCTGCTTTGAGTTTACAGTGTCTAAACGCAATCTCACCTGAGTTCCAGCTCGTTTTGCGCGTATGTTAAATACTCCATAAACTATGGGGTTCATGCAGGAATTTGTGCAGGCAAAAAGGAAAAGTCCTCTTTGTATTCGAGGGTCCAACTTTGAAGCTTTTTCTCGATCGTACCAATACCTGAAATTATAAAAAGCTTATTTATTAAATACTTAAGTACGGATTTTAAGCTGTATATTTAGTAAAACATTCTTTAATAATTTGCGGTTATTTGAATGTGTGACTTTGCTTTGTTACAAAAATTTTATATAGTAGAAGTAGGAAAAACTTATTATGTTCATAGGCCATTTTCTAAAGTTCTTTACTGCTTAATAAATAAAATTTCCCAAGAATAAGATATTAACTATCAGAGCGCATATAAAAAAATTCTATATGTAATAATTTACAAGAAAAATGACATTCACATATTTAATCCTATATTATATATACTAATTATACACATGAAGGTGTAAAATATGAGGGTCTTTCAGTAAAAATTGGAATTGAATTTATAACATAGAACACGCGATGGGATACGAAACGCCTATGATAGGGGCGGGTCATCGTCCGTGTAGCAAGAGAGGTCGCCCGTACGTTTATCGTCTTCTAATAAACCGCCTACAATCGATATGGGCGAATATATGCTATCTAAATGGACGTATGTTATACTTGCGTGGTAATATAATTGTAACAATTATATCGAACGTGTGTACGAACGTTACTACTGGGAGAAAAAGTGAAAGAGTTTATGGGTGAATATATCGGTGTGTGATAATTTATCGTACACTAAACATATCGCGTAATCATATTTTCAGCCTGTATCACCTTCATATTTTTTGAATATTTATTATCTATACACTTAAGTAGACGACAATTATTTCAATGAACAAAAATTTTGTTTTCTAGAAAGTAAGTAATTTTAAGTTTCACTCATTATCAGATTGATGTTATATATGGATACTAATAATAAAATAATGTCCGTCTCCTTTATCGTGGAGGGAGTCGTGATGAATGTGTCCAGAGTTGTTGGCAGTCAAAAATGAACAAACAAATTTATGAAAAAAGAAAAGAAAAGTATGTAATAACAATATATTTATACTTACAGTACCAACATTACATTATAAGGAGTCCAGCAAACAAAGAAAACGAGAACAATGATTATTGTCATTTTCAGGGTCCTTATCTTAGCTCTTCCTAAAAATCCTAGACTGGATCTTCTTATTTTATCTAAAATAAAAGTAATAACATTATTAAGAATCAATTAGAGTTGGATAAAATGTAATTGTAAGTATAACACTTAATTGTAATAATAAACATCATTATCATCTTAATTTGTTTATCGGAAACGTTCAATTACAAGATAATATGTAATATAATATGAAGAGTTAGTTATTGTTTATACCCAAAATAATGGTAACAAAATATAATGTAATATAATAAAAAAATAGAATTCTTGAAATTAATTAACGGAATTAAATTGTTAATCGCAACACATAATAAATTAAAAGCAAGTAATCAAATTTGCCAAGTATTACATTCATAAGTGTGCTATACTCTATTTTTGATTTATATGTCCCCCTTAATAATAACAAGCATTTTTCGTATTCTATTTAGTATACTTAGGAAATAGTAATATAAAATTAAAACAGAAATATTGCGATAAATTATATTTGTTATATAGACTTAAAAAAATTCCGTAGATTTAGAGTATTAACGAAAAATAATTTTCCTCTACATACGACTTACATTTAGAGAAGGTAGATTATAGCTTAGTGTTGGTCACTATAGTTTCTTTCAATCCTTTATTAAAGCAAAAAAGAGTTTCGCTAGAATATATTGGGTAAAGTGAAGTATAATAGACATAGTAGACAAACCAAGTAACGGGTCTTCCAAGAGGGACTTCCGAACTCTGACAGTTGATAGCGGCTATATTGTTGAAGCTACATTTGTCGAATTGGCCGTCATTTGTTCAGCCTGTTTTGCCAAATCACCATGGGCGGATCTAGCGTTCAACAACACGTGCAAATGATAAAATTGCCTTATCAAAATGGGTTTTCAATTTGGGCAACATTCCGCGCGTTTCACCCATTTTACGGTCGCCATAATCGTTCTACCGAGAGGATTATTCGCAGTGTGGTGGATAAATTTGAGCTCACTGGTTCAGTAAACAATGAACTAACACCCATACGACGACGAAACGCAAGATCTACCGAAAACATCGCCGCTGTCCGGAGGAGTGTGCAGGTGAATCCGAGGCAGTCAATTTCGCGTCGTTTACAAGAACTTGGCCTTTCGCAGACCACATCTTGGCGAATTTTGCATCGTGACTTGGGCCTGCACCTATACAAATTTCAACTGACTCAGGGCTGAAGGTAAACGACCATAGACAACGACGTGTGTTCGCTGAACGAGCCCTGTAATAGTTGGAAACTGACCCTAATTTTCATCAAAAAATCATCTTCAGCAATGAGGCCCATTTCTGGATGAATGTGTACATCAACATACAAAATTGTTGAATTTGGGACGATGCCAATCCACATGAGATCCAAGAGCGTCCAATGCATCCCGAAAAAGTCACTGTTTGGTGTGGATTTTGGGCTGGCGGCGTCATCGGTCCATATCTCACTGAGAACGACGTTGGCCAGGCCATCACCGTGAATGGCGAGCACTATAGGTCGATGATAACCAACTTCTTTTGGCCTGAATTGGATGGCACGGACACCAAGAACATGTGGTTTCAACAGGACGGCGCTACGTGCCACACAGCTCATGCAACATTGGACATTCTGCACGAGCGATTTGAGGGCATGGTCATTTCATGTGGAGGTGACGTGAACAGGCCACTGAGATCGTGCGATTTTTCTTGTGGGATTTT
Source organism: Dermolepida albohirtum (assembly GCA_031893035.1). Classification (NCBI taxonomy): domain Eukaryota; kingdom Metazoa; phylum Arthropoda; class Insecta; order Coleoptera; family Scarabaeidae; genus Dermolepida; species Dermolepida albohirtum. Next base: position 64,409 of record JAVIWB010006963.1, on the reverse strand, counting down.
CTTAAGTCGGAGTTCTATGCGAATAAGCCACAAATCACGGCGGCCCTCAAAGCCAACACAACCCATGCCATCGGTAAAATTCAACCTGATTTATGCGCCAGTCATGGAAAATTGGACATTTCGGATGCACGCCACCCAGCGAAGTCGCAGCGGACATTTGCACGATGTTATATTCCATACATAATGTCATCGATAGACCTTTCAAACGAATAAAAAATTTCGATATCAGCTACCTTTTCGGTCGTTAGAAGTTATCTTGGTCGTGTATAATTGATGATTACAGGCCAATAATAATCTGGACAAATTTTGTTAAGGTGTTGCACATGTGTATTTATTCACACATCATGTTTAGTCATCCAATTATATTTCGAATTATGCAAAAGCTTTCGACGATAACCACTTCTCGTCTTTTAGACTGGCACGATCAGGTAGACGTCGATTACAGAAATTTTATCAAAACCTTGGAGAGAATCGATCATTCGATTCTACCAAAATAAAATAAACATTTTTGGTTTCAGTGATATTTATTATTATTGTTTACTTCCTATTTTCACTGCAGCTACCAGCATGTGCAAACAAGGGCTTCATTTTCAATTATTTTTTCCTGATGTCTATTAATGACCTATTATCACAAATATATGTTTAATGTTCCACCCGAAAACATAAAATTATTATAAATATTTTATATGCATAAGTGTTTTCTTTGCTTTAGTGTAAATGTGTTTTTGAAACCCAATTCATTTAACGAACCTGTAATATACTCATAATAAAATTATGTTGATATTATTTGAATTGGTAAAAAAGTTAGCTCTTTAAGAATAATATCCAACATAACAGGGGACTTGAGCGTATTCAATTGTTCTTTTAATCTTCATAATGCTTTTCATTGTAAATATAAAATGTACATACATTGTCAATTTTATTTTGATTACGTGCATAACAGATATCGCATACTCATGCTAGTCTAATACCAACCAATACACACAAACATTAAAGCACATAGATTACTAATGGTAGCTCTATTTCTTAATAAGCTACTGCATTGTGTAATTTGTAAAAAAACGTAGGAATGAATTTCAGTTAAACAAGATTATTATTGTATTTACATTAATATATTATTAAAATATCTTCTACGACAAAGCGTGGTAATAGTGTATGGTATTTGGTTCGAATGGACTAAATATAGGTGACTAATGGTTGCTAGTCCGAAATAGAGCCATTTGACAAGGAGAAATAAAAATTTTGTATGGGAGTACATATGCATATGCAGAACTTTTGAGGATAGAATGACAGTTCAGAGTTTTATACTCTGTAATATCGTAAGAAATAAATCTCACTCTCAAGGAATAAAAAAATTATCTGTTAGTAAGCTTAGATTAAAAACGATAAGTAGAATAACATATTTAAAAAATGAGCTTCAGAAATGGAATTTAAGACACAATGTAACTGTGAATAATCTGTAGAGCTTGTATTAGAGGGAAAAAGGGTGAAAAGATTGATAACATTCTGCGACTTCCACATTTATTGCTACCACGACGAGTAGAGGGTCTTTCAATTCGGCCAAACTAACAATGAAGAAATTTTCGGTTTACTGCGTTTTAATTTAATGTTAAATTAATAGTAATAAAATTTACATTTTCGTTAAGAACTGAAGTCGTTTGAAATAACTCTGAATACACATTTGTTGTCTATATACGTCTCTAATTTGCCTTGGTTTTCAAACAGCAATAAATTGTAGGATTAAACAAATATTGATATTTAGAAATTCATCGAATTTCGCAACAAGGTTTATGAGAAAAATATTATAAAAGACAATTAATGCTAAGCTAACAGAATTGTATAACTAATCAGTTAAAATTTAATTATAGAAGCTGTAGTATACCACCGTTCAACCGAATTACATTTCTTTACCTTTTTCGTTTTTCATTCACTTCCTTTATTAGTTTTGTTGTCAAATAACTTTCTTTTAATAGTATCTTCTTTGGTGCCTCATCTTACATAAATGCGTAGGCAACATCTCCAGAATCGAAAGAATCAATATATGAAATCAAAACTGATGACATCACTTCACATGAAATAAACAGGTCCAAGCCATTACAGCGGGGGATGTTTGACGGTATTGACAACGGCACTTTCATGAAAACGTTCAGGTGGCCTTGTTCTAACTAAACGAGACAGTTTTTTTAAATACTCTAACCGCGATTCATCACTAAACACTTCTAAAAAAGATGTATTCGATTAAATTACAAATTTATCAATAATATGTAAAAGTTTCAGCACTTAAATAAAGTTAATGATGCATAATTTTTTCCAGTCATCAGCTGTGAGATCTTTATGCTGCCTTGTCTATTGTAATCTCATTTTCTCCCCTTTTCTCTGTCAATTTCATACAGCATGTTTTCTTTGTAAAACCATGACATTAATGTTCGTTCCGATATGTTTTCGTCAACTCTCCGACTTTTTTTTTATAATACTACGATCTCATGGTTTTCCGTTTTTCTAATCCTTCGGTAATAGGTACGCCCAGTTGACATGGAGGACATATTTTCTTGAATTAATTTCGCTACCCTGTTCATGGTATAATGATAGACGCATTTTCTATGTGCTATTGCCCGATGTGAACAGTTTACAGTCTTCAATAAAGTTTTTATTGCGATCTTCTTTCATCTGTAATGTTTTTATGTTTTTCCATTGTTCAAAATTTAACTCTGTACGTACGACACAAAAATTTTTTGATTCTCAAAATGTCATAAAACATAAAATAATTAAATATTTAACGAATATTTGAAACGGTTACAAAATATTCACTTAACAACAATAGACATAAAGTGTCAAGGCAGGTAAAAGAACCCTTTATATTACCCGTTAGTAATTGATGATGGTGGTTAGGATAATAAGAGTTTTACACCCAGTGCTGAGGATGATCGACAACTGTATATCTAAAAATGACAGGTGGCTCTATTTGGTTATATGGTATTGTTGTATTGTATGTTACTACAAAATTGTTATAAATTATAACAACTTACAACAAAACTATTTATTTAATTAAAAAAATGCACAAATATGCGAGCAGCAGCTTAAAGAAAGATAAGAATAAAAATATTATTGTTTTAAATTAGAGTACCTGATTTGTTTTTGGTTAATTATCTTGACTTTCGCAAGAAAAGAATAAGTGTGTTTTGCCTGATGGAATGGAATTAAATATTGTTTGTTACGCTAAGGAAAAGCATAGTACATTGCTATATTTAATAACTAAAAAATTTTATGTTTCCTGTATTTAAGATAGTCGAAAAAGAATCAGTTTTTTGCTTAAAATGACAGAATTAAGAGAACTATGAAACTAAGTTTATTTAATAAAAGAAATTTACCTTATAAGAATATATTGCATTCTTTGAATAACTCTTCCAAAATTATCAGTTAGTTTCTAAAGGTTTATTTAATTTTAGGTTTCTTCATTTTGTTTCTTTGTTATTCTAACTTCTTTGCTATACTAATAATCGCATACAAAATTTAATCCACACTCAAAATGTCGAAAGTTAACATTTGTGTTGAAATAATTAATTAACAATGTTCTTATTGGTCTGTTCTTTATTTATGAAAATTTAAATTTAAATAAATTCCTAGAACTTATCTAGTAAGATAACATCTCACAAATACATTACATTTTAATAATGATAACACGTGGTTTAAAATTGTTCAGGCTTCGCTGTACTTTATGGAAGCTATTGCACGTTATCTTAACGAAATATGTACTTTCAGGTCTCTGGAAAAAGTATGTTTCAATAGCATAGCATCTCATTCAACTGATTTATTTTCAAACGATTCCTTCCTTTAAGAGAGAATTAAGAAACTATTTAATCTATTTGTAATGAACGGAATTTCTAGAGGAATTCAAATTTAATTCCTTACGAAATATTGTTCGAAAACATTTTATAATAGTTTAGTGTATCGTTTAGAATTTGTAAAGGAAAACATTTCGAACATTTGTTGTAATTCTTTTTCATTAAATAAATAATTGTGTTAACTTAAAAACGAGTTTGTCTATGTTGAATTCACAAATGCAATTTGCGAACATTTCCAATATAGTTATTTCACGACAAATTGATCAATTACACATTTTGCACGTTTCGAAAAGCATTTTTTAAATGAGTTGTTTTATTAAAGGTGAAAATTTTAAAACAAAATTCCTCTCTACAGCAAATATCTACTAAAAATAAAAGCATTTAATACTGAAAATTCTAAATATAAATAATTTTAATCACTGAAGGTTGATATATTAGGTGCGCAACTAAGTTCTCGCTGTTTTTTTGATGAAAATGCAACTTTATTGTGAAAAAATGTTTATAAATGAATCATTCAAAATATTGCCCAACAGTCAAGTCAATACAGCCAAGTAGGTTTTAAAGGGTTTGGCAACGTGAGGCCGAGCGTTGTCATGCTGTAGAATCACTTTTTCGTGCCTCTGCTCGTATTGTGGCCGCTTTTCGCGCAGTGCTCGGCTCAATCGCGTCAATTGAGTTGGATACCGTTTCGTCAGTGATGGTTTCGTTCGGTTTCAACAGCTCATAATAAATAACACCGCCCTGGTCCCACCAAATACACAGCAAAACCTTCGCAGCGTGAATATTCGGCCGAACCGACGACGTAGAAGCATGACCGGGCAGTCCTCATGATTTTGTTCTCTTTGGGTTGCTGTAATGAATCCATTTTTCATCACCCGTAACGATGCGATGAAGAAAACCTTTCCCTTTTTGCCGCTAGAGCAGTTGTTCACAGGCTAAAAAAAGACGCTCAACGTCTCTTGGCTTCAAATCATAAGGAACCTAAGTTCCTTGTTTTTGAATCATTCCCAACGCATGCAATCGCTGGGAAATGGCTTGGCGGGTAACTCCTAATGCTGAAGCAAGCTCTTTTTGCATTCGCCATGGATCCTCATTGAGCAATGCCTCCAATTCAGCGTCTTCGAAGGTTTATGCTCTTCCTTCACGCGAACGGTCGTCAACATCGAAATCAACGGATTTGAAGCGACGGAACCAATCACGACACATTGTTTCACTTAGAGCAGCATCTCCGTAAACTCTTTGGAGTTCTCGATGCGGTTCAGCCGCCATTTTCTTCGAATGAAAGAAGAAAAGCAACACTTTCCGCAAATCACGATTATTTGGCACAAAATCAGACATTTTCACATAACCAAAAGTATATGACGCAAAAATAAAATCACTAATGCGTCAAAGCGGTTTGTTTACCGTATGTCTAAGCTTGGTTCATGACGTTTTGGTTGTCACAATCGACCAGCACTTACTACTGTAGCCATCTCTTGAAAAACAGCGAGAACTTAGTTGCGCACCTAATATAACCACTTTCCACATTCGTTTTCGTATTCTGTATACGTATTTCGACAACTAAATTGCCATCATCAGCAGATAATTAAACAGTGTCGCATCTGGAAAACTACGGCAATATACCCTTTGAAAGCCAAAACGCACACTGCGTTTTAGTTTTCAAAGGTACAAATCGTGTGTGGAATTTGTTTTGTATGGATATTTTGTCGTAGTTTTTCAGGTGCGACACTGATTAAGTTAATCAAACACAGGCTCCATCAAAATTACCATAAATAATTTTATAAAATACTGAAATACTCGATAACTTGTACTCATACAAAATAACATAAGGGAGCGTTTTTATATTCGCGGAATGAGCGGGTTGTAGAGGGGTGAGTAGGCGCATTGGGGGCGTGGCCTGTGCAGCGACTCATGATTAGTATAAATACGAAGTTTCATTGTTATTAGACAGTTAGTCTTTGAGCTATCGCCAACCAAGTAACATAATCAGGAGTGAAAAGTGAAATATGGAAAAAATCGAATATCGTGGCGTTATAAAGTTCCTTACCAGGCAAGGAAAATCAGTCGCGACCATAATGAATGAGATGTCATTGGTTTACGGCGACTCTTGTCCAGGAAAAACCATGGTGTACAAGTGGCATAGTTTATTTAGACAAGGAAGGGAATCCCTTGAAGACGACCCGAGGCCGGGCAGGAGCATTGAGGTGACCACGCCAGCACTTATCCAAAAAGTTGAACAAATTGTACTCGAAGATGCTCGACTAAAGAAGAAACAACTCGCAGAAATGGTTGGAGTATCCGATACAACAATTTTTAAAATCCTACACGATCATCTCGGCATGTCTAAGGTCAGCGCAAGATGGGTGCCGAGAATGCTCACGCCGCCGCAAAAACAACAGCGCGTAGAGTGTTCGCGTGCATTTTTGGACCTCTGTAATGAAGACAAGGATGGTGTATTGAGTGGAATTGTTACTCGAGACGAAACTTGGGTTCATCATTATGAACCTGAGTCCAAACAAGACTCCATGCAGTGGCATAAAAAGGGCACAGCACCTCCCAAGAAATTTAAAGTGTCACAATCAGCTGGGAAAGTCATGGCAACGGTATTTTGGGACTCGGAAGGAATATTGTTGATTGATTTTAAAGATAAAGGTGTTTCTATAACCGGAGAATATTACGCTTCAATATTAGAGCGACTAAAAGAAGCCATTAAAGAGAAAAGACGGGGAAAATTGATAAAAGGTGTTCTGCTTTTGCACGACAACGCGCCCGTCCACGAGAGCCGCGTTGCGTTAGCTGCCCTGCATAAGGTGGGCTTCGAAATTGTGAATCACCCACCCTACAGCCCAGACCTGGCCCCGAGTGATTATTACCTGTTTCCGAAAATGAAAAAAGAGCTGCGGGGTAAAAAATTTACTGCCGATATTGAAGTCAAGGAGGCAGTTTCGGCGTATTTTTGCAGATAAAGAGAAATCATTTTTTTATGAGGGTATAAATAAATTAATTGAAAGATGTGAAAAATGTATCCGTCTTGCAGGTGAATATATTGAAAAAGAAAAATAATTTGTTTTTTTTATTTCCACCCCTTGTCCCCCATTCCGCGAATATAAAAACGCTCCCTCGTATATAAATATAAAGCGAAAATATAGAGAATGAATTGTCTAGCGAACTGTAGATATACATACATGTGTATATAAACAAAGATAACTTGCTTTTGGCTTGTAATGAATTTGACTAATGAGAAGGTACATATATCAAAGACGTGTATATACATATGTTTGCAGTATAGATGTACCATTAGTAACAGTTTACTGCTTAGATACACATGTTTGAATGTAGCAAAGTGATATAATGTGTGACGTTAAATTCCCAAATTCTAATTTTTGCAATCTCCTTCGAAATTCATATCTCAAAAGCAGAAATATTATAGATATATAAGTTTTTTTGCAATTTATTGGCAATGTGGTTTATACCCGCTGTGATTCGGTTTAATTAATTTTACAATTATTATATTGTAAATAATAAATTAAACAATATATTCATGGTTATATTTGCTATTTATACGAGGGTAGACGTTTATATTTCGGGAACTGGCAACACTTTTAGTGTTGCCTCCGATCTGATGATTACATCGTGAAGTTTGTCATTTTTGACAATATATTTACCTTGACAGTTTTATTATCCGGTCGCTATTTCTGTTGTTGACAGTAACTTGAAACTCCCGAACATTTTCATGCAATTATTTTTCATAACTTTCGGCATGGATTGACGAGCTGAATTCTGTATATGGTGATGAAGCACCATCAAAAACTACAGTATATCGTTGATATAGTGACTTCGAACTTGGACGGCGTTCTTTGGACGATGAATTTCGTGAAGGTCGTCCCACAAATGTTGTTGTGTCGGAAAACATTAATGCGGTGTCTGAATTAATAATGCAAGACCGTCATGTGACATACCGTGAGATCGAAGCATCTTTAGGTATAAGTAACACCAACGTGCATAAGATCCTGCATGAACATTTAGCCGTTAAGAAGCTATGTTCACGTTGGGTACCACATAACTTGACAACCGCTCAAAAAAAGACTCGCGTCGATTGGTGCCAAGAAATGTACAAAAAATACAATGCTTCAAAGAACATTTATAAAGTCGTCACAGGTGATGAATCTTGGATCTATACGTAACCCGATAGTAAACAGCAGTCGAGTGTGCGGGTATTCCAAGATGAGTGAAAACCAACAAAAGTTGTTCGCGCTCGAAGCACATCAAAACAAGTGGTCGCCTGTTTTTTTCGGAAAAACCGGTCACGTTGCAACCGTGCGTTTAGAAAGTTGTAGAACGGTCAATTCCGAATAGTACACAACTATTTGTTTGCTAAAAGTTTTTGAAGAAATAAGGAAAACAAACCGAAAACGATAGATTATTCTCCATCATGATAATGCGAGCTCTCACAGGTCGGTTCAAACAATTGAATATTTGACCGGGCAAACCATTGAATTGACGAGCCATTCGCCGTACAGCCCCGACCTAGCACACGTGAAGAATTAACTTCAGATTCAACGGTTTTCTACGCTGAAAGAGGCAGATGAGGCATTCAAAACTCATATACCGCCTTCATAGTGGCAGCAATGCTTTTCGGATTGGTTTAAACGAATGCAGAAGTGCATTGATTTTGAAGTAAAATATTTTGAAAAGCAAACTATTTTCGATAATAATTTTTGTTTGCTATTCCCGAAATATAAACGGCTACCCTCGTACCTGGCAGGACCTGTAGTTCTTAACACACTGAAGAATATATAAAAAGGCCACTTAAAAATTATATGCTTTCGCAAAATAGTAATAGTTAATAACCGGTATACTTAACATATAATACATACTAATCTAAATATTTCGTTCTTGCAAAAAAACATTTTTCAGGAAGGGTTAAATCATAATTCGACTCGTACCAAATTTAATGGTACTATTTTTACTCAAAATTACATACTTTATCACAGTCCAACAAAATCAAAAATATTGTTTTTTTTTGTAGAACCTTTCTAGCATTTTAAAATAACACAGAATGCTAGGTCTTATTAGATTTTATAAACCTCCCTTCTTGGAATATCAAATCCCAGTAGTTATCACTGAAAAATGTACATAAAATAAGAATTAGCAACAAAACAACGGTAACAAAAATATATAATTCATTTTGTGAATAAAATTAAAAAAGAAATAAAAAATGTCATTTTCAGAAAGTAGTTTTTGGTAAGCGAGTGTTTCAGTTTATACCACAACCGAAACACTCAAAACATAGCGATGTCTCAATTTTGTAAAATGTTCTGCTATACTTTTTTCTTTTTGCTTAGTACATTGTGCATCGTCGACGCTGCGTGTCTTTTATTGTGTCGCGATTCTACAGTCTGCATTTTCTGCGATGAACTAAAAGGGCGTACATAATATCTTCTTATGTAATTTTTCTGTTTCTGATCTTCTGGTTTCAATTAAATTTTTTGCGTCAGAATCATAGTATTTTATATTATTTTTTATTGGAAAGGTTCTTTGTAATAGTAAACGTTTTTCCATCATTTACTAGACTATCTAATCTATGTCATAGAGCAATACATTTTGTCAGATAAATCTATTCACCCATATACAAGAGTAATTGAAAAATTTTACAGCGGCAGGACATGATTGCTTTACTTTCTTACCATTTTTTTGCTAACCATGATAATTTTTCCTCAATAGCAACCTGCTTCCTCCTCAGAAATGCGTGTCATTCTACATATGTCCATTAGAAAAAGGTTATATTTTCCTTTTCTAAAGCATTTTAGAGAAGTTTGAAACGTTTTCCTCGTGCTCATGCGTGTTTCAACAGTAGGATATCTGATGGTATTAATATGTAAGGCGTGGCAGCAAACGTATACATACGTTGTTTCCTTGCACAATAATTTGGGTACAATTCTGTTTCACCTTTTATCTTTTCCGAATTATATCTAGGATGACTTCTCCCGCATCTTGAAATTCTCTTTATATATATATATATATATATATATATATATATATATCTTACTAGTTATGAAGGAAATGCATGATTCCAATAGGGTTTATAGAGTCGAAAATGTTTTACGTTTAGTTCTACACCAACTAAAAAAACAGAAAAAACTTGACTCCAAACTTTACAATTATTTAATGATAGCTTATATTGCTTTTTACGATGTGATTAAAAGGCAGAATATATGCCAAAACATTGGCAACGCGTTTAATATTTTAGATTTTATAATTCTCAGAACAAAGCGTATTAAATTTATGGCGCAATTAGGCGAATTGGTTATATAGAGGATAATTTACAATTACAGGTATTACTAAATCCTTTTATTGAATACCTATTAAAAGGGAGGACGTTATTTACCTAAATTTTTACCTATACTGTATGCCATGTAATTTGTGTTCCGGGAGATTATACGATACGGGTTTGGAATATTTTAGGTCTGACACAGGAATAATCGAATGACTGTAATTTAGGTGCTACAAAGGCGCCTGCATTTAATTGCTTATTTTGATGATCGAGTAAAGAAAATAAATTTCGACATTTCGTGAAGTATGGATAAAATTGATTTTACGAGTTTAATCCCGACAGACATAACAAAGAGTTAGATTCCACTTTCTCAAAATAGGTCGAATAAAATCCTTCCCCTTAGTTTTCGAAGGTAAAAAATGGGTTGTTGAACTTAAACGTGACCGTAGTATATCCGTTGCAGATGATAAACATTCGGAACCGTCATGATTGCCTGCTAAAGGTATGCCATCTTGCTGATATTGCAAAGATATCGACACAATGTTTCGGGTATGCAAAAGCTTTTTATTCGATAGGTGCCACGCGTATTAACAATGTGAACATATGTGAGTGAATGTTTCTCGAGTGTTTAAACTTATTCAAACGCGATTCCGTTTAGTTACTTTCGATGTTTTTATTAGCGTTAAAGTCCATTGCTTTTTTGCGATTTCATTTTTTTATCAAATTTCTCAAAATGGAACGTAAATAAGATGTCACAGATGAAAGAGTAACAGTGTCTGTATTATTAGAACAAGGAATCTATTCGCGTATTTAGTGAATAGATGTTTCTTTTTGTGCACTGTGTTACAAATTTGATTAAAGAGTATATTTCTGTTATCAATTACCAGTTAGTGGTAGATAATTCGTTGATAGAAAAAAAATTACTACGTCTAGAGATGAAAGAAAAATATTTAACATAACAAAGGCCAAAATTTCAAGCATACACATAGAAACAAAGTTAGGACTGGTAGGAGTCGCCATCTCTATGAGTTGAAGTGCAGACGTCCATTAAAAAAAATAAAATTAACATCAAGAATGAAGCAGAAGTGTTACAACTGGGCCAAGCAGAACAAGGATTATTTAAGTAAAGATTTAAAAAACACAGTATTAAATTAAATTGATTTTATGAAGATCACTAAAGGTTGATATATAACCCCTTGCTACAATAATTTTCGTTTTGTGTATACGTATTTCGACAACTAAGTTGTCATCATCAGTAGATAATTAAATAGTGTCGCACCTGGAAAGCTACGGTAAAAATACCCGTACGAAAACAAATTCCGCACGCGATGCGTACCGCTGAAAGCCAAAACGTACACTCTTCTATTTAATTAAGTTAATCAACAGCAGGCTCCATCAAAATTATCTGGTTTTATGAAAATTTTCTATATTTTAAGTCTAACATGTTACCATTTTTATTTTACGTAAGTCATCTTTAGCGATCAAACCACGACACAGATAGCCAAGGTATCAATTTGTACGAAGACGTCCTACAAAACGAGATAATCGTCTTCGAAAATTATAAAAAATTATTCCGCGAAAATGTTCTCGGTTTAATTCCATTTTTCAATTTTCAATTAACTAGTCAACTCTGACAGTTTGTTGTAGCTACAACACTACACGCATCGCACTGAAACTTTGGATTTAGGTTAACTGAATATGAAGGCCAATATTTAGTACTGATATTTGATTAATGGCGCCCTCTATGTCTCACTATGCAATACTTAAAAAAACATCCCACGTAATAGTAATAGTATACCTATTAGACAATATTTTCCTGTTAGTATATTTTACAGTAATTTAGTTATTGCTTGCTTTAGACGATTTAATCTTGTTACTAGCTCTTAGAAATCGAATTTGTAATTATTTGAGATAAATAATAATTATTGTGTTAATTTTAATTTTTTCGAACTTTCTATTCGAACAATATTACAAAGATACGTATATGAATACATGCTTGTAATATTTGCTTTTTCTTTATTCCGTTAAATTTCGAAAGTTTAGAGAAATTATATTGTTTATTTCGCAATAGTTACCAAGTTTGTACTATGCGAATACATTTTTAATTATATATATATATAAAATAGGGTATCGGAACTATTTTGATTTGCAAAAATTTTTAAATAAGTTTTGTCAACCTCCTTAAATATTAAATCCATTCATTGTTGTTCATAAATGCCTTCAGATAGTTAATTTATGAATTCTGTACTTAGTTTTAAGATTCAATTAACACATATAGTTTTAAAAAGTTCTTGTCATTCTTGTCCAACCTTACAGAGTGTGATGAAATAAATTTATCGACCATATCACCGGCGTTAGTGAATCCGTTAACAGTGTATACTTTGAGCATGGCTCAGGTTGACATTTTTTTGTACTTCACACTTTTACATTAAAGTAAGTTATTATTAAAGATGTTTATATTTTCATTTGGTCATTTATGGGACACCTTAAAAAGTTTTCGATATTTATGATCATAAAAATCGTAATTCTGATTAAGAGATGAAATTTTTAATAAATGCTGAATATATCTTATTTGTTTCTATAATATGAATGTTTTAAGACATATTTAAGGACTCGTCAATAGTATTTATTTATGTAATTATGACACAAGTTTTAATAGGTCATTATAGAGAATAATTACTGGTAAAAGATTATTAAATAAAATAAGGAGAACTCATTCTTGTCTATTAGAATATTATAATCAATAGAATGATGACTATATGTTTATATTTTATAGGCGTCCAAAGTCAAGTAAGCAGAAAGAGGAAGAATATTAACAAACTGCTTTGACACTAAGTTTAAGCAAGACATATGCAAGCATGCATTATTATTATCTATTTCTGATTAGGAATTAACTTTGTGCTTTTTTAATTTTGTTTTAATGCGGTTTATCACTTTTACAAAATTAGAACAGTATAAAGTTCATCCGACAATAAAAAAACATATAAATATTCATAACATAGATTATAACTACTTTATATTTAACGAGAACTATTACAAATAAATCAGAGAACCAGCTACAGGCAACTCATCAAGGCCGCTATTATTGGAAATATTAATGGACAACCTAGAAGATATTACAATATTTGTAAACTTATTTAAATCTTGTATATACTAGTTGAAGCATATTGATGACATCCTGGTTTGCTTTGAAGGTACGGGCAGACAAGTCGACTCATTTCATAATTTTATTAATTCAGTACACCCTAATATTAAATTCACGTTAGAAATTGAATCAAACAAGACCATTAGTTTTCTTAATTTTCAAATATTTCATACTACTAATATACATGAATTTGCCATATATCATAAACCTACTCACACAGATACTACTATTACACGCTAATACTTTCCACCCTAATAGTCATAAATTAGTCGTTATCATTCCATGCACAGATACCGATGGATAAGGCGAATTATAAATTAGAAATAAATAGAATTTACACTACGAGGGTAGTTTGACAACTAGTGAGAATGGAAAAGAAAAACAAATTTTTTAATACAAAATAATTTTTATTTTTCAATATATTCTCCTAAAAGAGCAATACATTTATTCCAACGGTGCTCCAATGCCCTTATGCCATCTCTAAAATGCGATTCCGGAAGGCTTGCAAAATACACATTTACGAAGATGATAAGCTCGTCGTTAGCACAACTGTGCTGGTATGCGAGGGAGCGTTGTCTTGGTGAAACAGAATCTTTTTCTTTGCCATTCCTGGCCGTTTAGCACGAATCTCAACATTTAATTTTTGTAGAAGTTCTGCATAATATTCTCCGTTTAGTGTGGTACATTTCTGAAGGTAATCAATGAGCAAAATGCCCTGTGAATCCCAAAAAATTGATGCCATCACTTTGTTCGCCGATAAAGTGGTTTTCGCTTTCTTTGGAGGTGCAGAACCACGTTCTAACCATTGTTTCGACTGTTGTTTAGTTTCGGGTGTACTGTAGTGTATCCAAGTTTCATCGCAAGTAACAAATCGCCTACAAAAATCAACCGGATTCCGCTTATAAAGATCCAAATACTCATTGGAAATGCGCAAACGAGTGAACTTTTGATCAGTCGTAAGCAATCGCTGAACCCATCTTGCCGAAAGCCTGGAAAGGCCCAATTCTTTCGTTAAAATGTGCTGTATGCGTTCTGTTGAAATGTTTACCATTTCTGCTATCTCTCTCACTTTGAGTCGTCGATCTTTCGTAGTAATATTATGGATTTTTTTAATCATTTCCTTAGAAGTCACGATTTCGGGTAGTCCAGAGCGCGCTTCATCAACACAGCTTGTTCAACCACGTTTAAATTCATTTACCCATCTACTTATTGTGGCGGATAATGGAGCAGATTCACCTAATGTTTCTCGTAACACATCTTTTATTTCGGTAGCTTTCATAGCCTTAATTACGAAGTATTTAATCACCGCACGATACTCTGCTTTTTCCATTTTAATAAAACGACGTGTTGCTTCTTTTTCAATCAGCTGTCAAAAATAATCTAATCAACTGATTTATCTAAATATCGGAATGTAAACATATAAATAACCAACCTAAATTACAGTGCATTTGTTTTACCAATTAGAGCGTCACCTATGTGTCATTCTCACTACTTGTCAAACTATCCTTGTATAACCCAGAATAACAGTTACTCTTTTGATTTAACTAATAATATCCTTCGCAAAAAATAAAAGTTATATCTACGATCTACCCCATAATTTCTCAAGCTCAAACAAACTTCGAATTAATCACATATACAGATACATCTTCCTCAAAAATTAAAAAATTGTTACAATACACTGCAGAAGCACAAATAAATATAATAAATAATAAAACAGATAAGACGTTATTATCGGGAGTTTGTAAGTTAAATTGTTAGTGTGGGAAACAAGTAGGAAAGTTTTCTAGGGCATAAAAGAATTCGAAAGAAACTATAAATTATAAAAAATTGATTAGAGGTTAACTACCGTTTTAAATACATCTTCAATAGTAATTTCAAAATATTACACATATAAGATAAAAGCAAAAAATCTTTTATAAAGTCTAGAAATCATAAAGTTTAATAAATTAGATTTTATTTTAAATCACCAATTAGAGGTTTGTAAACAATTGTAGTGTAAATAAATTATATCTGGTGAACTCTATGTGCAACGTTTTATTTCTCATAATTTAATTATTTTCAAAAATTTTGAAAAGTGAATGTAACTGAGAAAGAGCTGAGACTTTTAGGTATTTTGTTAACATTTTAAAAGGAATCATTCAAATGTTAATAACACCCTGTCTACTACATATGTTTCAGAGATCCACTCATCGTCAGGTAGATTTGTGTTATTAACGAACGATTCCTTCGTACAGTTTATCGTATCTTTTCGATCCAGAAAAATAATGAATAAACATTGTCTCTCTCTCTCATCCAAAGCAAGAATGTATTGAACGACAAAGCGAGAACGCGTCTATCTCGCTGGTCGAGAACAAAGTTTCCAGAGCGCGTGTAGACTGACGCTTGATACCACGGCGATTTGCCGCATAAATGAATGTTAAAAGAAATTATTCAAATATTAATAACACCCTGTGTACTACTTATGTTTCAGAGATTCCCTAATCATCAGATAGACTTGTGTTACTAATGACCGATTCCTTCGTAGAGTTTATCGTATCTTTTCGATACGGAAAAATAATGAATAAACATTGTCTCCTCTCTCGTCCAACACAAGAATGTATTGAACGACAAAGCGAGAACGAGCCTACACACGCTCTGGGAATTTTGTTTCCGACCAGCGACATAGATGCGTTCTCGCTTTGTCGTTCAACACATTCTTGTGTTAGACGAGAGAGGGAGACAATGTTTATTCATTAACATTTTACATGCAAATATCAGGATATCTTGAGAAGTTCCTTTTCTTTACAACATAAACACCACAAGAGTATTTTGAATGTGATCGAGATTCGATTCCCATTGATAAACACTATTCACTTCGTAGCCTCAACTTCGTCAATGTGGGAAAGTGACAGCCAATGTTCCTCAAGTTAACATTCTTGGACACGCTTTAATTATATTTTCTTAGCTTATTTGGTGCCCTACCACGCCTGCTACGTTTGAATATTTGACACTGGTCTTGTTTGTGCCAGAAATTGTATTATTAATAAGACCATTACTAACTTTTCGACGATAATACAAGAGAGTTGAATTTTGACCAGAATTTGTACATGGAATTATATGTTATATATTTGCTAACGAAAGATGTGTCTAATAAACCAAAAAAATCTGCGTGCTTAATGCTACCTCTATGCCGGTTATAATCTAGAATTATTTCCGGGTATTTTACTGATGACGAGAGACTGTAGTGACAGGGCTTCCATGAAAATTTGATGAGAGAAAGGTAATGTCCATGGTGGAAACTTTATAGTCGACATTATCTCGTATCGTTTCTTTATTCGGTCTTGTATCTTTGAGCAAGCCTTCCTTATTAGTCCCTACAGCGGTAGGGACTAATATTTGTTCGCATTTTAACTTTTCTAATAATCAAATGCTGGTGAAAAAGTTATCGTAGGTAAGGTAATGAAAAATCTAATAAACTTATATTTAAAAGATCTATTGTCAACTATGATGTTTAAGGTATTACTGGAAATGATAATAAAAAGGTGACATAAACAATTCGAAGACCATAAAAGCAAGAATAAATTAAAAGTTAGTATACGCAGATGATGTAGTAATACTAGTCAGAATAAAACACGAACTAATATGAATATTCCCGAAATTTGCTTTAGAAATATCCAATTTGCCATGATATACTATATATTTGATTAAAGTTTATGTCACTAGTAAAACGTCGCTGATCTTTGGTATCTCTACATACAAGCTAATCTGTTTTTTTCTTGTAATAAATTCTGTAAAAGAAATTTGCATGGAAATCCTGATTAGACGGAACTTTCAGTTTAACCGTTCATCACAGTACATGGGCATATGTATTCTTCGTTCATTAAAATGGTATTCCTTCTAGTTTCACAAAATAGTTTTGTAATATGAATTATTATAGACCAGGGGTGTTTAATATATTTTTATTATTGAATAGCAATAAGTTAAATTTAAAAAAGTATCATTTTAGTCAAAAAGAAATTTTTAAAGTTATTAGACTTCAGAATGCGCGTAGTTATTAGATAAATACACACATTATTTCGAAAAGCAATACATCGTTTCTGTGTCAAATGTAATTATAAAAACAACTGTTGAGCTATAATTCTGCAGCAATTTCTTGAAAGTTATGTAAGGTTTAAATGAATCCTTAATGAATGAATACAGCCAACATCCTTCAAATGCACAGGTAGTTTATTATACAGTGTGCATGTAAAAGTTGCACTTTTGTGTACAATACTTATGATACCTTATAACAAGCAAAATTCGATTAATATTTGTTGCATTTGAAAACGTCTTTGTAAGAATCACTGACGTTTTACCTAAATATACAGTTAGGACAATGTTATTTGATGGTGAGCTTGCACAGGTATTGCGTATGCCTAACGTGTTGTAATTGGCTGAATTATAAGATAGCAGATACAGGTCCGTATTGAGAACGCTTAGGTATTTCTACCTCCTTAAATTATATGTAGTCAGATAATTATTAGGTAAATTACATTTTAGTATTCTTACATTAAAGATAAAATTTTCAAAAAGTAATTAATCAGTTTCCCATAGCACTAATATGAAATTAATAGCTTTTTAACACAGGAAATTATTTTATTACATATTCTATTGTACGAGGGCAGTTTGACAAGTAGTGAGAATGGAAAAGAAAAACGAATTTTTTAAATACAAAATAATTTTTATTTTTCAATATATTCTCCTAAAAGAGCAATACATTTATTCCAACGGTGCTCCAATGTCTTTATGCCATCTCTAAAATGCGATTCCGGAAGGCTTGCAAAATACTCATTTACGAAGATGATAAGCTCGTTGTTACACGAAAATTTCTTTCCACCTAGTGCCGTTTTCAATTTTGGAAAGAGGTGGAAGTCGGAAGGGGTAGATCCGAATAAGGCGCATGCGGTACTAATTGGAAATACAACTCGTGGATTTTGGACATCGCAACTGTGCTGGTATGCGAGGGAGCGTTGTCTTGGTGAAACAGAATCTTTTTCTTTGCCATTCCTGGCTGTTTAGCACGAATCTCAACATTTAATTTTTGTAGAAGTTCTGCATAGTATTGTCCGTTTATTTCGATTGAACTTTTGATCAATCGTAGGCAATCGCTGCACCCATCTTGCCGAAAGCTTAGAAAGGCCCAATTCTTTCGTTAAAATGTGGTATACGCGTTCTGTTGACATGTTTACCATGTCTGCTATCTCTCTCACTTTGAGTCGTCGATCTTGCGTAATAATATTATGGATTTTTATAATCATTTCCTTAGAAGTCACAGCATGTTCTACCACGTTTAAATTCATTTACCCAATCTACTTATTGTGGCGGATGATGGAGCAGATTCACCTAATGTTTCCCGTAACTCATCTTTTATTTCGGTAGTTTTCATACCCTTAATTACGAAGTATTTAATCACCGCACGATACTCTGCTTTTTCTATTTGAACAAAACGACGTGTTGCTTCTTTTTCAATCAGCTGTCAAAAATAAACTAATCAACCGATTTATCTAAATATCGGAATGTAAATGTATAAATAGGCAACCTAAATTACAGTGCATTTGTTTTACCAATTAGAGCGCCACCTATGTGTCATTCTCACTACCTGTCAAACTATCCTCGTATTTCTGATATCTTAAAAAACGAATTTATTTAATCCATCGTTTTTTTGTCTAACATTGGAATAAAACAATTAACACTAATTATAAGTTTGTTAATGGTCATCGAATCGCGAATATCGGAAAAAGACATTGTTTGCTTTCAGAGTTTTTTGTGAAGTATCGTTAGAATTTAGTATGATATTAATATCAACTGCGTATAAAATTAAATCATCAATATTTTTTATTGTTCCAGAAAAATTACTGACAATATCTAAAAAAATAACATATGCAGATCCACGAAGGAAACCCTGCAGTACACCCTCAGTATTTGCTAATGACAACTTAACCTCTTTAATTTCAACTACTATTATTTTTTTATGGTATAGAACAAGTTTCTTTAAATATCAATACATTTATTATTTCGGAATCTTGTCCAGATTGTTACGTAATTAATTTTTTATTGAAAACGAACGTTCAATAAATTATTCAAAATTTATTATTAAATGAATTAACACTAATTATAAGTTTAATTATTAAATGAAAATTATATCTGGGAAACACTACTACAATATAATGCGATTCCATCAGCATTACAGTATGATAACATAAATGGAAAATTTTGAAAATTTTTTATTAAATTCGAACAATTTTTGCAGGAATCTGAAAATTAAAACCTAAATTTTCCTATGTAAAATCGAAAATTAAATAGAGACGAGTAGAACCAGATTTTATAAGAGAAATTTTTTTAAAGAAAGTTAGCTGATTTTAAGGGACAATTAAAGCAACTTTCCGGTCATATCAACCGATTAAATAAGCTTTTTTGGAACACTTGGTAGCATTTGCACCAACACAACTTTGTTTCGATTATGTAATTCTTGGTTTTTTTTGTTCAAAATCAATTATATTGTGCTTTTGTTGCAATTATAAAAATATAAATAGTTTGTACAAAGTCTTTTTGTTGGAATTTGATATACGTCGAAACGACTTTATACGTGGCGATGGTATTCATAGTAATGAGAATGATATATGTATATATACACTCCGCGCAACATGAATAGGACCAACCGACTTGTTGCAAGCTTTCGGTGGTTTGAAAAACAATTCATTTACTAAAAATACAATGCAAGTTTGTAATGGTATGATATGGCAAATAATACGCATTATTGCAATAGTGCCTAACGTTATGCATTGGGTGACGTAAGTACCACATACATATAAAATGCACCGCGCCGGTTGGATACGACCAGTATTTAATAGTAAGTTACCGGATGAGTGTCGAGTTACAACGTGTATCCGGATAAACAAACATCTGTAATTAAGGGTATTGTGCAACGATGGGACGACAGAAGTGCTTAAGTATGGATGAAATTGGAAACATTAAAGCGTTCCATCAAGAAGGGTATTCCTCAAGGGCTACTGCAAAGAAAATAAGTCGATCACACCAGGTTGTGAACAATTTTATTAAATCCCGAGAATTATGGAAAACGTTTTAAAGGGCGAACAACATCCGTTACAACTAAGAGAGAACGTCGAGCCATATTACGCGAAGCATCGAATTCAGCATTAACGGCAAGACAAATCGCGAATAACGTTGGAACGAATGCATCGGTAAGAACTGTACAGAAGTTACTGAAGACCTGTCCGCATTTAAAACGTTTGAAAATTAAACGACGGCCTCCTTTAAGGGAATTTCAGCGCACTGCACGTCTTCAGTTTGCTCAAGCAAAAATGGGGTGGACAAGAGAATGGCAAACTGTTATTTTCAGTGACGAGAAGAAGTTTAATTTAGATAGCCCGGATGGGTTTTCTTATTATTTCCACGATTTACGTAAAGATGAAGTGATTCAGTCACGAAGGCGAGCCGATGTTGGCTCAGTCATGGTATGGGGAGCTGTTTCCTATAACGGACCTGTTGATTTAGTAATAGTGAAGGGCAGACAGAATTCGGAAAAGTACGTCCAGCTGCTGCAACAGGTGAAAGACAAATTTTCCAACGTTATGGCAGGTGGGCCATTTATTTTCCAACAGGATAATGCCAGTATTCACACCGCGCGCATTGTTCGACGCTGGTTTCAAGAACAAGGCATGGAGGTTCTCGATTGGCCATCGCTCTCCCCCGACCTGAACATCATAGAAAATGTTTGGGGATGGTTGTCGCGTAAATATAATGCTATTCAGTTGCGCTGACGAACTAGAGCAGGCGCTGAAACAAGTTGGGCGGAACTTCCCGTTGACTACTTGAGAACCCTGTATAATTCCATTCCATCCCGACTAAGGTTATAAAAAATAATGGCAAAAGTACTCATTATTGAACAATAAAGTATTTTGTTATTGCAAACGAATCGTTTATTTTGTAGATTGGTCGTATTCAAGTGGCGTTTAATTACTCTACTTATTGTCATTAGTAACGTACATTTGTACTGACTTTTACAAAAATTATATTTGGTACCTACATACATCTTTTTATCAACCCTCTTATTTTCGAAAATAACAATTCCAGCGCGCTACCATGTTTATACCAACTACAAATGTCATATATGCAGTTGGTCCTATTCATGTTGCGCGGAGTGTATGTACAACAATAATATAAAATGTATGTAATGTAGACATATGAAAACCTGTGTGAACACTATCAATACATACCTCCCACGGCTGTCCGGGTTCTACGGAATATTTCTATTAGGATAGAAACATATGAGAAAATAATGACGATTAGTGGAATTGTGTACATGATCATCATTCCAAATGCAGAATATACAACTTGAAGTTCATGAGAAGGTAGAGTCTCATAGGTTATACATTGTTCGTACCACGTAATATTTGGATGAGCTCTGACTTGGAATACAAACGCCTGTAAAAATACAAATTCATTTAATGTTTTGTTATTTTTAGTTAGTAAACATTCGCGCATATAATTTATATTTATAAGCAAATTTAGAAAGTAGTACATATCACAGTAAATCAATAATGATTTTTTTGTTTGAATTAACACATTCCAAAACCTTTGAATATTGTATATCTATTAATTACAAAATTAAAAATTGATCAATATATTTCTGAAAAAAAAACATATGTTATATCTTAAGCCAATTAAGTATGAAAAAATTAAAATTAATTATTTTTAGAATAAAGTAGTATTTGCTCCTAATATTACTTTGATATCAACCTATATACATATTGTTATTCATTTTAACCTTAACCATAATTATTATATTAATTATACGGTAATTTAAAACTTTTAATCTTCTGCATTTTTTAAAAGAAATCGTGAGCTATTGGATTAGGTCGGTAATGGCCATGAATGTGATATATATATGTATGCATAATCAGTTAATTTTTTTTCTTTATTCAATTATAAGCCAAATTTTTTAATGTGAGGTTTCGAAAACTTAGGTTTTCTAATGTAGACGAAGTTAAACTGTTTTAAGGCGTTATTAGTTAATATTTAATGTCTTCTGTATATAATTCCATTCAACATTACCTGTTAGTAAGCTATTAAGCATTTTTTTATTATTCATTTATTATTTGTGTATATACGAGGTGTGGCTATTAAATAACGAGACTGACGCTGTAAAACATTTTATTTTGATTTCATACATATTTACTTATTATCACCTTCTATATATCCCCTCCTCTATCCTTACAACGTTCCATGCGAATCTTCCATTGTTCGAAACAGTGCCGGAAGTCTTCTTCTGTCAGCTCCTTCAGGACGTGTGCCGATTTCGGTTTCACAGCTTTAACGGACTCAATTTTTGTTCCTTTTAATTCAGATTTCACCTTAGGAAACAGATAGAAGTCGCACAGCGCAAGATCCGGATGGTCTAACACTGGGATGCTCTACTTGGCTAGAAACCTCTTGACTGACAATGCGGAATGAGTCGGTGCATTGTCTTGGTGGAGAACCCATGACTCGTCCTTCCACAATTCGGGTTGTTTTTCCCTTACTCTTTCACGAAGTTGAGCAAGAAGGTGAAGGTGGTAATGTTGATTAATAGTTATTTAACATTTTTCCGGCGAAACAAAAAAACAACTGTGAACGAAGGCTACGGCTATACTGATTTGTTTACAGAGCTGAGAGGCACTGCATTCGAAAGAGAAGGCTTCACGATAAATAGCTGTCAGTCATTGGCGTTTGGCGCATGCGCACTTCTTCTGTACCAGCGTTAGTCTCGTTATTTAATAGCCGCATCTCGTATATATATATATATATATATATTCAGTATTAGTTAATGTAATAAAGCATAGTTTGTAAGAATAACTTCTTGCTTTATTTATCTGATCTGATTGACTGGGTGCTAGACCTCAACCTAAACCCTATTAATATTATACAAAATAATCCTAGCAAAGAAGTCTCATAATTAAATATTGTGCTGTGAGCGAATGTTTATATCAACACTCAAATTTTATTCAATAATTCATAGTTCATATGACAGCAATATATATAACATATATATATATATATATATATATATATATATATATGTGGTTGTGTTAAAAATCAATGGGGTTATAAAAATATATATATATATTTAGAAAGTAGTACAAAAAATAAGTAACTTGACGACATTGTTTTGAATTAATTCTTATTTAACAATTAGCTTTATAATAAGGTAGTATTCGAATGTACGTAACTTTTATTTTTAAATACAAATAAATTATATGAATACTATTTTGTTGCGTTTTTAGAATTTTATTTCTTTATAATTAATATAAAAAATATACCAAAATAAACACTTGTTTATATTTATGAGTTAAAAAACTAGAAGAAAAGAAAAAAATAGCTACATATATTTAGCTTTTATAGATAGATATTTTTTGAAACTTCTAAGTTGTATATATGTATGTATGTATATTAAAACCACAATCGAAGCAACTAATCGACTATGATGAGTTATTTAGAAACAAAGGGTAGTATCTATCCGTAATCTGAATCGCAAAATTTTAATATATAGAAAATAATAAAACAGAATAACTACTATGTTCAGTTTGTCACTACTCGAAATAGTATTAAGTATTTGGCGAAATGACCCTTCGGCGACAATAAAATCGTCTAAATAACAGAACCAACTTCTAAATAAATTCATTTAACTTTTAATTACATATAAACAATTATAAAATATTAATTAGAAATATTTCTAATTAAAACTAAATACTGATATCGATCTTCAGGTATGAATGTCAGTACCATTAATGTTGTCTCACGCATGATCACGATTGCTTATATATCATACATATTGGGTTGGCAACTAAGTACTTTCGGTTTCTACTGATAGAGAGCGTTGCTTTATTTTTTGTATAACGTATGTTAGTCCTGTACTTGACCGTTTGTCGCGTGATACTAGTCACATTGACGTAACTTCAGAAGCAAGTAGTGCGTGATTTTTATTAAAGCTATTAGTTGTGGGTTAATCTTAAATGGAGTGCAGAAACGAACATTTTCGACATATTTTACTATTTTATTTCCGTAAAGGAAAGAAAGCTGCTGCGGCTCACAAAAAGATATGTGAAGTTTATGGTGCTAATTGCTTAACAGAGCGCACGTGTCAGAATTGGTATAAAAAATTCCGTTCTGGAGATTTTTCCCTCAAAGATGAGCAACGTTCTGCTCGGCCTACTGAAGTTGATGATGACCAAATCAAAGTCATAATTGAAGAGAATCGTCATATAACTGTTCAAGAGGTTGCGGAGAGGCTACATGTATCGCACACAACAATTGAAAAACATTTAAAATGTTTTGGGCTAGTTAAGAAGCTTGACATTTTGGTACCTCACGAATTGAAAGAAATTCATTTAACACAAAGAATCAACTTTTGCGATATGCACCTAAGACGAAATGAAACCGACCCTTTCTTAAAAAGAATCATCACTGGTGATGAAAAATGGGTCCTGTACAGTAACATAGTTCGAAAACGATCATGGAGCAAGCACGATAAACCAGCTCAAACCACATCGAAACTGAATTGCATCCAAAAAAGATCATGCTGTCAGTTTGGTGGGATTACAAAGGTGTGTGTGTTTTTTGAGCTGCTTCCAAGGAACCAAACGATCAATTCTGATGTTTACTGTCAACAATTAATAAAACTGGATGAAGCAATCAAAGAAAAACGGCCAGAATTATCAAATCGGAAAGGTGTAGTTTTCCACCAAGATAATGCAAGGCTTCACACATCTTTGGCAACTCGTGGGAAACTATTGGAGCTTGGCTGGGAAGTGATGCCACATCCCCCATACAGCCCTGATCTAGCACCATCTGATTACCATTTATTTCGAAGTTTGCAGAATTCTTTGAATGGTAAAACTTTCACAAATGACGATGACCTTCACTCGCACCTGGTTCAGTTTTTTGCTGATAAGGACCAGAAATTTTATGAGCGCGGAATCATGCAACTGAAAGAAAGATGACAAAAGGTCATTGAGCAAAATGGAAAATATATAATTGATTAAAAACTATTCTTTGTTTAAAAAAAAAGTGTTTTATTTTATACTACAAAACCGAAAGTACTTAGTTGCCAACCGAATACATCCGTCAAACGTGTCGTGAATATTCTTGTTCAGGAAGGCGTACTTTCTCAAACGTTGATCGTTAAGTTTCGTGACATTGTCCATGCGCATTTGAACTACGAAAAGGGAGAAACAGGAGGAGGGGGAAGGAGGGGGATAGAATGGGTGGAAAGACGAGAGCTGATTTAACCCAGCTGATTAATATTAGAATCTAAGAAGAAATAGATTAGCTATCAGTTTTCTCCTATTGTAGTGCGGGAATGGCCAGAGGGCGACAGAACTAGGATTCTGAATAGAACGGGGAGGCGGTGTAATCGGAAAAATGGTCATTAGGGCATACAAAAGCTGAAAGCGGTGAAACATTGCAATACATACGTGTATATATATGTATATACATAAACGTATGTATTGCAACTTTTATAATTACCATCCCATTATAAATTACAAATTTGAGGTTAGATATTCATCTATGAAAACTGTAATTACCGTGATCACCTCGTTTGTTCAGCAGTAAAACATGAAACTTGACCACGTTTCGAGCTCTGTTACCCCAGACATGCGCTTATTTGATGCAATGTGATTGATTAATCGTCGCTTGTGTAGTAAAACTTTGTTCAATGTGCTGTGTGAATACGCTTGCTAAGACGTACCTTTAAATAAACACCCACATATGTATATAAATAAATTATTATAAGGTATATCTAGAATTCGAAAGGTGTTTTTTACCAATTTATTACTGTTTGTACATATGTATTATACATATGTAAAGCTAATATCTAATTTTGCATTATATTAAATATCATTAATTTTGATAAACGTAAATGAAGCAGAAACATAAATATTTATTTTTTGTAATGTAAAAGGGCAATTATTCTTGAACACATTTTAGGCTAAGTTGCTAGACAATTTAATTCAAAGCTGATTTAAAACTTATGATTTATAATGTTGTGTGTATGTACACAAAAAAAAATATGTAAATTCTAAAGAACTACAAAAAAGAATGTAAGCTTTTACTCTTGAAATCATCGTTTACACATATATTTCTACGTAGACATTTACATAAGGTTTCTACATAAAAGTTTCAGCGAAATTTACTGCATTATTATGTATTAACAAGAAAACTACTAAATGTGTTTATATACTTTCTTTATTGCTAGTTTTTTTAAGGTGAAGAATAAGGTTTACCAAACTTCTTTAAAATAAAAGCATACGCATGCGCTACATACATGTGCATATATATAGTCTAAGGCATAATTCCATAGGCAGTCTTGAATATTCAGAAACATTCAGGAAATTTTGAAATATTCAAAAGACATGAAATCTATAAGAAATAAATTTATATGTATATGTCAATGAAAGGCATGACATTTGGTTTCACAAAAAAATTGCAAAAGCTGTGTCCCTATTTTTTTAATTGATAGAAATAAATTCTTTTAAATAATCAGTTCGGATCTTTCACAACACTGTCAGGCCATAATTTATTACGATTTTAAAGTTGGTTTAAAGGAGGAACATTGCTTTGATTCCTCGCAATGTTATATTGTAAATAAGTGGTATAAGAAATTAGTACGCGCCGCAGTTTCGTACAAGATGGTATTCGTGAAGATGGGCAAAAATCTGCAGTTATTGTCAAAATTATTTGCTGCAAACGTATGATAAATGATAACCACCATGTGACGTATGTTGAAATAGAAGAGACTGTGGATTGGATGAGGCAAATTTCAGAGAATTTTACATAACAAATTTATATAAAAAAGTAGTTAGCTGTTGGGTACTAAATTAGTTGAATGACCACAAAAAGAATAAACGCGTTTGAAAAAAATATGTTGAGTGTTAGGTATTGAATTATTACAACGACAATTCACAATGTCACTAAAAGAATTCGTCTACAATAAATAAGGGGTTCAGCAAGTAAAAGAAGAAATTAAAATACAGACACAAAGCTTATTATTGGAAACTTAAATTTTTTGTAGAATTAAATAAACATTAGATAGCCATATCTTTTGATTTATTCGCATTTATGTTCCTGTGAAAGGTTCTGTTTTGTTTATTTTAAATTAGTGAGTTTATTTGCTTTTATTTGTGATACAATTAGACGAGCAAAAGACATGTCGAATGAAAGAAATTAATATTTCCACTTTGTTGCGTACAGAAAAGTACTTTCGACGGCAAATTGCACAAACAGAAGTTCTCCATACGAATGGTGCAACGTATTGCTGGCTTAATTAAAGAAGATATTTCTAGCGCATGTACCAGACGCTTGTTTTCTGTAAGAAAAAGGATAATCCGACTTGACAGACATAATGTAAAATTCGCCGAAGAAAAAATTCTATCTGAAGAAGGACGGGAATTATCGATTCGAATAATTCGCAGAGGCTTCCTCGGGTGTACAAGTGGCATAGTTTATTTAAACAAGGAAGGGAATCCCTTGAAGATGCTCAATGAAGACAACTCGATGGTGGTGTATTGAGTGGAATCATTGGGTTCATCATATGAACCTGAGTCCAAACAAGACTCCATGCAGTGGCATAAAAAGGGCACAGCACCTTAAAATGTATACGTCTAGTTGAAAAATCAAGGTTAAGGCTGCATTGAAGAAAGCTCGTTTTTTATGGACCAAATTTCACAATAGAGGACGGGAGAAACCCAAGAAAAAATAAGGCTATACGCATTTATTAATAAATTAAAAGAGCTTTTTTGCTAGAAGTCTGATGTGATTCTTGAACCTCCAGATTGTGTTCATTGCCAAATAAAAGGTAGAGGCGATAACAGAGCTCAGTTTGTGAGACGGCGAAGTTTTGAACGATATTATAAAGCCTGTGTGGTGAAAATTGTAAAACATCCACCGTCTGTTATGATCTAGTCTTGCATAACGTCGGAAGGTTCGGGTCCCCTGTATTACTGCGACGGTACAATGGAGCAAATGCAATACAAACACGTGTTGAATAATGTTCTGCTTCTATATTTACCAGGTGTTCCAGAAAGTCATTACCGATTTTTTCGTAAAAAAATTATATAATTTTCAAGAAAATTGAAAAATTTTTCAAAGAATTGGTCATTTGATTATACACAACTTGCAGGCAATTTATGGATGCCATCCCAAGAAAAACTGTTTGTGTTTTGAGCAAAACCATTCCTCGAACCATTTTTTAACTTTGTGGAAATTAGCGAAGTGCTGCTCTGCAAGCGCGTGTCTCATTGATGCGAAAAGGTGAAGGTCGGACGCGGTAAGGTCTGGAGAGTACGGTGGGTGCGATATTATGTCCCATTCAAGTGCTTTCAACGCTTCTTTGACCGGTTTTTCTGCATGAGACGGCGCGTGATCGTGCTGTAAAATCACTTTACCATATCTTCGAGCTCATTCTGGACGTTTTGTTTCAACGCACGGTTCAAATTGATAATTTATTGTCGGTAATGATCAGTATTAACTGTTTCACCAGGTTTTAACAATTTGTAATACACAACGCCACTCCGGTGCCACCAAACACAAAGTATTGTCTTGTGAACAAAACGATTTGGCCTGGGAATAGATGAACCGCCTTTGCCAGGTGATAACCATGATTTTTTTGGACTTTTTTGGACCTTTGAAGCATTTCACAGACGATTTTTCGATTTTTCATCATTCAATTGATGTGGCACCTATTTTCCCATCTTTTGGATTTTTCGCATTGCTCGTAATCTGTCGTTAATTGTTTCTTGGGTTACATTTAACGTTTCTGACAATTGTTTTTGAGTTTGGGTTGGGTTTTTATCCAATAACTCCTGCAGTATCTCGTCTTCAACTTTTTCGGTGTACGAGAACGTTCTCTGTCTTGCACATCGGAATCACCTCCTTTTAATTGTCGAAACCACGTCTCACATATTTTTATGGTAAGAGCATGCTCACCTTAAGTTTCTACCAGCAAATGATCACTTTCAGTAGCTTTTTTCATTTGATTAAATAAGAAAAGTAATGTGTGCCGCAAATGCACTTTTTCAGACAGGAAATTCGACATTTTCAGAGATATAAATCTATAACTGCTATTTTTGCAAAATTAAACAGTAGAACAAAATGACATATGTGTCAAATCATAACATTGCATACTTAATCCAAATGACATCTGTTAGAAAAGCCGGTAATGACTTTCCGGTACACCTAGTAGATTAACTCGATCCTAATTGAGGTCTTTTTATCTTCATGCATGATAGTGCCCTTGTCATAAGGCTAAATCTCTGTCAAACATTTTGGAGTCGGTGCATTCGCCAGTGCTTCCATAGCCGGGAAGTTCTCGTGACTTAAACGTTATTAAAAATGTGTAAGAAAAGTAAAGTAAAATTATATTGAAGAGGGTACGAGTAGTGATAAGAGCAAAATGTGGAATTACAAAATATTAGCCATTTATTCAAAAGTAGAATTTTTTAATTACTTACAATAAATATTGTTCGTCAAATTCTTTATTTTGTTTTGCTTTACAACGAGAAACGTTATATTTGCAGGCGCGGCTAGAATTTTGGCCAATTTTATTATTTCCATTAACGAGAAGGTCATAGCTACGATTTTTTTGTATTTTATTGGGTTGGCAATTAAGTACTTTTGGTTTTGTAGTATAAAATAAAACACTTTTTTTTAAACAAAGAATAGTTTTTAATCAATTATATATTTTCCATTTTGCTCAATGACCTTTTGCCATCTTTCTTTCAGCTGCATGAATCCGTGCTCATAAAATTTCTGGTCCTTATCAGCAAAAAACTGAACCAGGTGCGAGTGAAGGTCATCGTCATTTGTGAAAGTTTTACCATTCAAAGAATTCTGCAAACTTCGAAATAAATGGTAATCAGATGGCGCTAGATCAGGGCTGTATGGGGGATGTGGCATCACTTTCCAGCCAAGCTCCAATAGTTTCCCACGAGTTGCCAAAGATGTGTGAGGCCTTGCATTATCTTGGTGGAAAACCACACCTTTTCGATTTGACAATTCTGGCCGGTTTTCTTTGATTGCTTCATCCAGTTTTATTAATTGTTGACAGTAAACATCAGAATTGATCGTTTGGTTCCTTGGAAGCAGCTCAAAAAACACAACACCTTTGTAATCCTACCAAACTGACAGCATGATCTTTTTTGGATGCAATTCAGCATTCGATGTGGTTTGAGCTGGTTTGTCGTGTTTGCTCCATGATCGTTTTCGAACTATGTTACTGTACAGGACCAATTTGTCATCACCAGTGATGTTTCTTTCTAAGAAAGGGTCGGTTTCATTTCGTCTAAGGTGCATATCGCAAAAGTTGATTCTTTGTGTTAAATGAATTTCTTTCAATTCGTGAGGTACCAAGACATTTTAAATGTTTTTCAATTGTTGTGTGCGATACATGTAGCCTCTCCGCAACCTCTCGAACAGTTATATGATGGTCCTCTTCAATTATGACTTTGATTTGGTCATCATCAACTTCAGTAGGCCGACCAGAACGTTGCTCATCTTTGAGGGAAAAATCTTCAGAACGGAATTTTTTATACCAATTCTGACACGTAAGCAATTAGCACCATAAACTTCACATATCTTTTTGTGAGCCGCAGCAGCTTTCTTTCCTTTACGGAAATAAAATAGTAAAATATGTCGAAAATGTTCGTTTCTGCACTCCATTTAAAAGTAATCCACAACTAATAGCTTTAATAAAAATCACGCACTACTTGCTTCTGAAGTTACGTCAATGTGACTAGTATCACGCAACAAACGGTAAAATACAGCACTAACATACGTTATACAAAAAATAAAGCAACGCTCTCTATCAGTAAAAGCCGAAAGTACTTAGTTGCCAATCCAATACAAAAGACCAGGTTCTTAATCGACAGAATCGTATTATACTGTTAATATGTTAATATGTAATGGTCTATAAAAAGATTTCTTCCATCATAACAACGGGCATTCTCGTACCACTCATGTTAACGAAAAACAGAATCAACTGAGGTTTCATATTGTATCCTATTAACCTTCTTCACATAAGCGACTTTCACTTATTACTCAATCTTAAACTTTTCTTTGCGGGAAAGAAAGTTCGGTCGGATGAAAGACTTATTGTAACAATTAAGGAGTATTTTGAGGATCTTGAGAAAAATTATTATAAAAATGGCATAATGGTACTTTAGCATCGTTCAAGCGTGTTGAAGTTGAAGAAGAATATGTTGAAAAAGTACAAAGAGTTTAATGTCCTAACTCATTTGTTTCATTTTGAGAGTTACTCCCATCAAATCATCATTGTTGATTAGTAGATTAAAATCAAATCAGAATAAAAAAGTAACGTTGACTTATACTTTACATTTGTGAAATAAAATTCGCTTATGTATACTGCTCTAAAGCTTCACTATTTGAATAAAGTCAGTATTTTTTAAATTAATTTATGTACTTGTGAAAGAAAACGCGTAGTTGAACATAACCCATCTTCTTCTTCGATTTATGTAACATTTATTTCTTTAATTTTTTTTCTTCTTATAATCATTTTTTGCGATATGTATTATCGAAATCTATATGAAATAAAGCTTTATAAATTTTTCGAAATTAATTAATAATAATAAGTTAATCAAAAAGGTAATAAACGCCTTAGCACATTAATATTTTTATCCTACTAGATACGTATTTCGACAACTACATAAGTTGTCATCTTCAATAGTAATTAAAAAACAATGTTGAACATGGGTTACACAGAATAAACCGCGAAACACTACTAGACGTCGGTACAAATACTAACTGTTTCTGTGGATGAAGAAAATAAAGAATCATTTTTATAGTAAAATTTAGAATAGAAATTTGAAATTTGCAGAAATTTAAAAAATATTTATAAAAAATATTTGCTATTATTTTTCAATACGATGTGCCATAGAACTTAAAAAGAAATATTTTTCATTCTCTCGGTACATGCAAACTTTACATTAATTGAAATGTAAGACCTTCATTTATAAAATAATAAATAATATGTATAATATTTATTAATTAAATTGTTAATTATACTTTATATAAAATGCTTCAAAAACCCTTGAGATAAATATAAAGGCGAAGATCGAATAATTACTTTGCTCGCAGCCGTATTTTCAGTGAGATTAAGAGAATCAATTTTCTCTTAAATAATAGTAGGACAGTTTATCAGACAAATGCCATGGGAAATACGGAGAGAATCTTTTCTGTGTTACGCGATGAAAGCAGTTTTATCATCCTGACATTCCTTTCGGATTGAAAAATGCCAGCAAACGTACGCGTTATAATGACAGTGTATTTATTGAAATGAAATTAAAGTCCTTCTACTTTTTAAGGATGGAAACATTCTTATGAAAACTCTTGAAAATGTTTATGAATTATTTCTAGATGATAGTTTTATATTTACCGCATAACTATTAGTTATAATAAATCTTATCTTTAAAGTACATATTATTTATTCTTTCTTTGGGACTTTTAGCAATCAACATCTAAAAGAGTATAACGCACACTATCAAACGTTATGTATGAACAATTTAGTTTATGTTTACAGTTAATGTAATGATAAAATTATGTCTATTGTATTTGGTACGTATTTATAGCTCCCAGGTTTATGAGCATACCACCAACAAACTGTTAAATATAAATAATAAACCGATATGCAGTTGCCGGAATACGGAATGTAAAGGATACAAACATAATGTTTTCGCCATTATATTGGGTCTGGGAAAAAGTTCGTGGCGTTTTTTCAGTAAAATTCAACTGGTCCCCGCATGGCGCGTGGACGAATTCATTTAAACCGAATATGCTCCATTATTATCGACAATGTTTCGCCATTTTTTTGGTAGATCCATGATCCCATCGGTGAAAAACTTCTGTGGTTTCTGGTCGAAAAACTGAATCAAGTAGTTTTCACAGGCTTCTTTTGAAACCAACTTAATTCCATTGAGAGAGTTCTGCAGAGATCGAAACAGATGATAGTCAGAGGGTGCTATATCCGGACTGTAAGGTGGGTGCATCAAAACTTCCCAACCAAACTCTCTCAATTTTTGACGGGTCATCAAAGAAGTGTGTGGTCGGGCGTTGTCATGATGGAAGACAACACCTTTCCTATTAATCAATTCGGGCCGTTTTCTTTCAATCGCCTGGCGTAATCTCTCTAGTTGTGCACAGTAGAGTTGAGAATCAATCGTCTGACCAGTTGGAAGTAGCTCGTAGTGGACGATTCCCCTCCAGTCCCACCATACACACAGCATCACTTTTTTTGGCGTCAATGTTGGCTAGCGAACGCTTGTGACGGCTCACCATCCTTTATCCACGATCTTTTACGCTTCCGATTATCGTACGTAATCCATTTTTCATCTCCGGTTATTAAACGTTTCAGAAACGGCTCGATTTCATTCCGTTTCAGCAGCGCATCGCAGATGTTAATTCGGTCAATCATGTTTTTCACGCTCAACTCATGAGGAACCCATACGTCAAGCTTTTTTTTGTAACCAGCTTTGTGTAAATGGTTCAAAACAGTTTTGTGGTCAATGCCTAGCTCCATGCCAATATCGACACTGCTGATATGCTTATCTTGTTGGACTTTTTCAAGAATTTCATCAGATTTTTCAGTGATTGGACGACCGGAGCGTGACTCATCTTTCACATTGAAATTTCCAGAACGAAAGCGAGCGAACCATTTCCGCGCAACAGATTTCGATAAAGTACCTTCACCGTACACAGCACAAATTTTATCACAAGCCTGCGCAGCGTTCTTCCCCTTATCATAATAATATTGCAGAATATAGCGAAATTTCTCATTATTCTTCTCCATTTTCAAGTGCGAATAACTTTCCAACCACTGCACCGATTACAATGTTTCTACGCTCAAACTAACGTTCGGAAGGTCATCTAAAAAACGAGCCGTCGGTGGTGTCGCTGTGACTTGTTGTTCTTTAGTTATCGGCAACCAATGCCATCTATCGGGAAAAACGCCACGAACTTTTTCCCAGACCCAATATAAAGGGTCATCCAACTGTGACACCTAGATGTCAGGAGTGTATTATGTTTATCTGTTTGATGTTTGTTCAAATGATATTATGATATATTTTGTTTTAGTAGAAGGCAGTGCAATTATAACCATGGACAGGTATACATTGCAATAACGCTTTTATGTTATCCGAACTTATGAAAATGCTTTCTTTGAAAAATACCCATCATTAGTGGAAAAATTCGAACTCTGTGCACAAATCGAAACATTGCTGCTATAAGTTAAAATGTTGAAAAGGAACTGACAGCATCAATTTCATATCGTTCGTAATAATTGGGTATATTTTATGGCTTTGTATGGAGGACTTTGCATACAGGTTTGCATTTCCACGCCTATAAAATTGAACTAACACAGGAATTAAAAGAAAGAAACTGTTTGCAACGTCGTATTATCGCTAGTTGCATTGTTGAACAACGACGAATCCATCTATTTGACAATAGATGGATTCGTCAATAAGTAATCGTATCT
This sequence comes from Dermolepida albohirtum, assembly GCA_031893035.1. NCBI lineage: Eukaryota > Metazoa > Arthropoda > Insecta > Coleoptera > Scarabaeidae > Dermolepida > Dermolepida albohirtum. Next base: position 29,589 of record JAVIWB010006963.1, on the reverse strand, counting down.
GGGGTAGCAAAAATCCTCCTATACTCACAAAAAGTTTCTGTCTTGTGTGCATTTTGAGCAAATGAATCATTGTTCTTCGAAGATTCTGCTGGAAATGCTTTTACTGTGAATGCTGAGTGATACCAATCAATGCTGAGTGGCTTTTTATGGCCACAATTGAATCGTATTGATATATCTGATGTCTGTTTCCAACAAGATGGTGCTACATGTCACAACCAGAAGTAATATTACATTTCTAAAATCGAAATTTCGTGGACGTATAGTTTCACAAAATGAAAATTACAATTAGCATCCAAGTTTATGTGATCTAACAATACCAGACTTTCTTGCAGGATTTTTTTGAAAAGTCGAGTAGGGAGGATGCTCGAGAAGTTTCAATCCTGTCGTGGTCAAATATTCGGTGCAGGCTTTGGTACGGTGAGCTGGAGCACTATCGTGATGGAGGAACCAGGTGTCCATTCTTGACTTTGGCTGCAGGTTCTTCATAGATCCAATGACTTTAGGCAGGCACTGTTCTATATACCACTTAGCTGTGACTGTCTTCTGTGTGTTCAAAACGACGCGTTCCACAATCTCCTTTTTTCAATTATCCGCTTCATGTAAAATCCGTTATCTTGGCATTATATGCCGGTCCTAAACCCACAGTGCTCTTCTTCTTCACTCAAATCCTTCTCCGTGAAGCTTCTTATAATCCTTCCGTACAGTCTACAAATTATGATTGTAACCGAAATTTTCCTATAGTGGGAACAAATACCATTTTTTCCTTTTTTATGTATTGGCTTCTTTCCAAGTTTGTGGTATTTTTTTCTGTTGATGCATCTATTGAACATTATCGTAAGTAAGCTAAATAGTTTCTTTATTCCGTTCTTGGGAAGTTGTGCATAAATCTATTTTGGTCCATAAGATCTTCCACATTTCAATTAGCTTATATTTTCTATTACTATTTCCTTATCTATCCTTATTTCTTCTCCTTGTAAAATAACTAGGGCTTCTATTTCTTCGTATTATAGTTTTAGTTCTTATAATAATTCCTCCTAATATCGTATCCATTGCTCTTGGTCTATTACATTAATCCCTGCATTCTTTTTCTTGTTGACTTTACACTCTTTATGAACATCCAAGTTTCTGTACACTACCTTCCACCTATGTATGATTCTATTTCTGGACACTTCTTATCCCACATTTTGTTTTTTACTGTATTTGTCATGTTTCTAGTTTTCCTTTTTATTTCGTTGTATGCCTTCCGGTCCTATTGGTGATAATTCATTTTTTAGTAATTTTAGTAGGTTTTAGTAGCATAAATAATTAGATAGGACAATTGTGAATAGATAGAACAGGTTGTTCATACATTTAACTTTATTGGTTATGTTTATGTTGTCAACTTTACGTCTTACGTCTATTATGAGCATTTACTTGTATTAGTATCAGTAATAAAGTTTGAAAGAGGAACTCCCTGGAATGCACATCTACTATTTAAAAATGAGCTATTATTTGAGAGAGAGGTATTTCATTTGTTCAAGGTTATTAAATACTTTCTCCAACCTTTATATAAAGTTAAAAATTAATTTTCTGTTCTAATTTTTGGTATTAATATATCTTGCAACGAATACAGGAATACGTATTTTATAATATCCAAATGCGATTATTTTTCATTTTATTTATACGTTACAGTATGAAAATTGTATTAAATTAGTATTTTTAGTATCAATTTAATATAATAAATTTTAGCTTTACAAATTACACTCTCTTTAGAGCAGGTGATCTTCAGCAATGAATCCCGACTTGAAGTAAGGAGAGAGAATTTGAATTTCATTAGACGGAGTCCTAAGAAACGTTCTATTGACGACACTATAGAGACAAAAATTAAATACCCACAATCAATTATGATCTAGTCATGAATAATCGCGAATGGCACCAGATCTCTGTACTTTGTGGAGAGTACCAATCAAGTGTAGTATAAAAAGGTTGTCGAAACTGTATTTTTAACTTTTGAAACCTCACTAAATGAAGAAGAGAGACTGTACGCCTCTATGCTAGATGGAGCACTGTGCCATACAAAAAAATCCATAAAAAATCTATTTGAAGAGCACAACATACCAAGAAACTCACCTGAATTCGAACAAAATGTATGGAGCGCGATGAAAAAGTTTATGTACTCATTTCCGAACTCAATAACCGCAGTTCTAAAAGATAATATTCATAGACATTAGCAAGATAAGTCAAAACTGCAAGAAATGATAGAAACTTATATTTCCACTATACCAGACAGAATTAGTGCAGTCATTAAGATCAAAGGACGATTAATAAAATATGAATTTAATATCGTTTATAAAGCATATACGTTTTGTATTACTAATGTACGTCTGTTTTTGTTTTATTTCTGACAAATTCGAAAAAATACCAAAATCAGAAGGTGGTTCTAATTCAATTGCCAGTACTGTATACTGTACATGAAACAGACAAATTCTCAACCTGATCTTTAAAATCATTTGTATCGTCGTCGTCATATTGTTCGGTCTCGTCTAATAAACGAAGCACAGTTTTTTCAAAGTCAGTATCAGTCACTTTTACTCTTTTGCCTGACATATAATTTATATAAGTAGTGTAAAAGAATTACACGTAGGCTGATACAGGAGTACTTCACTAGACCACTGACCTATTTTTACAGAAATTACTAAGAGTAAACAGCGAATAATAACACCAAGTAATAAATAAATTATCTCTCAGATGAATGTGAATAAGTTCACGGCTACCACCTTATAAATAATAAAGCAATGGCAAATTAAAAAACGTTGCGGTTGGATATATAATGCATAATGCTGTATCCATTCTAGGGTTGAGGACTGTCATAAATACCCGATGAACATGTGAACCATAGATATCAAAAGAAACATTATATAACATATGTTTTTTTGTTTGGATATGAGTATGATTTGTTTGAATTATTTTGCTTCATAAAACCTGATTTCATATTAATAGAAACAAACATTTTGTTATTCCACAGAATAATTTAATGCTCTCTTCGCATCTATGTAATTGTGTTGTAACAACTAGGTATTCAAAAAACAAACGTTTAAATCACAGAATATAGGTGGATTTCATTAATTCAATATTGAACTATGGATTATTCATTTTGTCATGAATGGTTGGATTTGTAAATAAATGAATTCGTTTTTAAACACGTTCTTGATTATCCAGTTTTCATTTGTTTATCAATACGCATGTGAAATACATGCGTTTAAAGTAACTGTAAATAGTACAAAAAGAAACTTACTTGAGGCATGCTACATAGTGTAGCTCCTAACCAAGCAGAAGCAATCATAATTTTGCCTCTTCTATCAATTCCTTGTAGATGTAAAGGTTTCAAAACAGCATAATATCTGAAAAAGTGAAAAGAATAATGGTATTTTATATAATTTTATAATTATAAAATAGTAATAATCAGCTAATTGTTGCATAACACATAAAGTGTAAAACTCATTAATATTAAATATATATATTTATCAAAATATGTACATAAACCTAGTATTTTGTTGAGAAACTTATAAATTATACTAATATTTTTTCAAATCAGATTTAAATTTTATTCTTGGTATAATCTTCAATTTATTATAGTGTTTCAAATTTCGCGTTTTTTTTAAAGAAAAATAAAACACATAATTTGTATTCACTTTCAAAAACTTTTTATTGGTAATTGAAGTATCAGTTATGACATTTATATGCGAAAAATAATATCTGCCAAATGGCCTCCTCTTGCAGCTCCACAGACCTCCACTCTTTTGTCAAAATTTTCAATGACATTTTGACGTAATTGAGGCTCTATCTCACCAATGATACGAATAATTTCATCTTTCAAAGCAGGAATTGATTGTGGATTGTTTTTATAAACCTGACTTTTCACATAACCCCAAAGAAAACAGTCTAACGGTGTCAAATCACATGATTTTGGTGGCCAATTAACATCACCTTTTCTTGAGATTACACGTCCAGAAAATTTTTCGCTCAATAAATCAAATGATTCGTGTGGAAAGTGAGGTGTAGCGCCATCCTGTTGAAACCACATATTTTCTAGATCAATATTCATTAATTCAGGCCATAAAAATTCGGTTATCATCCGACGATATCGATCACCATTGACAGTTATAGCTTCAACAGCAGCATTTTCAAAGAAGTAAGGTCCAATTATCACCTAACCATAATGCGCACCAAACAGTAACTCATTTAGGATGCATAGCTTTCTCATGATTAATTCGTGGATTTTCTTCACCCCAGATACGGCAATTTTGTTTATTAACATAGCCACCAAGTTCAAAACGTGCCTCATCGGAAAATATTATTTTTTGAGAAAAATCAGCTGATTGTTCATTGATTAAATTGACAAATGACCACGTTTTAAATGATCTAATGGCTTCAGTACCTGTGTTATTTGAACCTTACATGCCTTGAGAGCTAAATCCTTGTGTAAAATACGTCATGTTGTTGATCCACTAAGTCCAAGTTGTTGTGAACGTCGTCTAATGGACATTTCAGGATCTTCAGCAACACTTTCACGAACCAAACCAATAATTTCATGTGAACGACCACTACGACTGTATTTTTCACTTTTTTGATCTTCCACGGAACCGGTCTCTTGAAATTTTATAATAATTCCATCAATAGTGCTTTCAGATGGACGATTATGTAAACCATAAGACTCACGTAACTTTCTAAAAACTCTTTTCACTGAACGCTGATTTTCATAAAATAATTTAACAATTTAAACACGTTGTTGTACCGTGTACGAAGCCATTTTTATAAATGTCATACATCGCACTTTTTAAATGCCCACATACCCAGACAAATTCAGTGCACCATCTATATTTTATTTATTCTTAAAAAAACTGCGCAATTTGAAACACCCTTTATAAGTAAATAATTAAATGCCTTAATGTAACGATATTAGTCTGCTTTTGGATAACTTCGAAATAAGACGAGATAAGTAGATATATTAATAATGCTACAGAAAAGAAATTTGTATTTCATACTGTACTACTGCACTGTAATTGACAGTTTTAGTAGTAGTTCAGCCCTGAAGATGTCCCATACAAATGGGTACGAAACGTCGGCAGACATACAAGTGACGCGGTTCCAGCCCGGAAACCCAGAAGCAGATAACTAGAACTACAACTTCATAATGCAAATAATTTTTTTTTCTTTTGTTAATTAATTTTACTAATTACTTATATACGTAAGGGTATGGAGAAATATTATGGTGATACGTATTGGACCGATTCATTAAGTGATGTAACAATAACAGTAGCATTCCAGAAACTTAGTCAATACTAGTAATTTTAAGCTGACGCTAATTATAGATTTTGTTTCTGTTTCACTTACACAAAATAGTAAATTTGTTTTTAATATATGTATATTAATATTTTAAACAGATAAAGCGGTTTCTTCTTTTTTTCTATTGTAACTTATATATATTTAAATTGTTATCATTTAATAAATCAGTTTTATTTATATAAAAGGGCTCAAATAATTTCTAAGTCTGTCTGTTTTTATTTATATGTTTTCAATTTAATCCAAACATTTATTGCTCTCAACACTGTCGCTTTTATGTATCCTCTTACAGTATTTTTCCTTAGAGTATTTTGTACCATTAACTTGCTATCCTATCCCGTTGATAGTTTTCTTGCACGACTGACTTTTAACGAGAGATATTGCCGTAATTTGAATCATTTTTAAAACGTTTATCTTCCATCGTATTTATCTAGTTACTCGTGCTTTCATACATTATACATATTCTGTAACATTTCTCTCTTATGAGCAAAAGTATAAAACTCTACGAAAATAATTATTCGCAGAATATACAAAGAAAAATTTCCTTACGTGTAAAAATATGGGAACAAGGCATTAACTACCTGACTAAATAAGAATTGACATCAAAGTTTGTAAGAGTGGAATATGCTAAAACGTTGTTTTAGTAGTAAATTTAATTTTATATAATGGGTGTTTTTTAAGCTGCATGAGAACTATCGATATGGATAACTATGACAGCTGATAATGTCAAACTGTGTTTGACATTATCAGCTGTTTGTTCTATTCAGTAAGGTTTTGAAAGTCATCATGAATTGCTTAACACCAGAACAACGCTTCCAAATTGTGGAAATTTACTTTGAAAAAAATAAATCTGTTCGCGAAATTCATAGAGCACTTCGTCCATTTTACGGTAAACATAATCGGCCTAGTGAGCAAGCAATTCGTGCAGTTATTGATCGTTTTCGAACTAATTTTACTCTTCTCGATTCAAAACTATCAGCAAGGCAAAGAAATGTGCGTACCGAAGAGAATATTGCTGCTGTAGCGTGAAGTATTGAAGACGCCGAAATGTCGATTCGTCGTTGTTCGCAACTTGTTGACCTTTGTCCTTCGACTACGTGGAAAATTTTATGTAAGGATCTTGGCTTACGTGCCTATAAAATACAGCTCGTGTAAGAATTGAAGCCAAACGACCATCGTTTGCATCGCATTTTTGCTGGTTGGGCTCGTTTGAAACTGGCCGAAGATGAGCATTTTTATCAAATAATTGTGTTTAGGGACGATGCGCATTTCTGGTTAAATAGCTACGTCAATAAACAAAATTGCCGTATTTGTAGCGAAGACAATCATCAAGCCGAACGAATCACAATTACATGGATTAAAATTGACTATTTGGTGCGGTTTACACGCTAGCGGCACCATCGATCCTTATTTCTTTCGAAATGAGGATGGAGCTGCTGCTACGGTCAATGGCGAGCGCTATCGAGCCATGTTAACTGAATTTTGGTTTCCAAAAATTAATCAGCTAAACATCGAAGACGCAATTTGCCATACAGCACGCTTAGCAATCGATTTAATGCAAAATCAATTTGGTGACAACTTTATTTCCAGAAGTGGTCCTGTTAACTGTCCCTCTCGTTCGTGCGATTTAACGCCTCTGGATTACTTTTTATGGGGCTCTGTTAAGATATTGGTTTATGCTAACAAACCAGCAAAATTGGAAGCCAATATTCAAGCCACCATTGACGCCATACAGCCAGATTTATTGGAAAAACTAGTCAAAAATTGCACTAATCGAGTGGACCATGTAACTCGTAGCCGCGGCGGACATATGCCGGAAATTATATTTAAAAAATAAATGCCATGGAATTATCTACCAGATTATAATAAAAAGAAATTCATTCTAACAATATTTCTGTCTTGTATTATCATTTAAAGTTCTAAAGCTTTTAAAAAAACACCCTTTAGTTTAGGTGTAAAATGTGCATTTAGGATGTATTGCCTCGAATTCTATATTCATTAAAGTGCAGTTGTTATTTTGTATGTAAATAGCAAGAATAGCATCTCATTATTGTTCGACATTAGTTTGCAAAGAAGTATTCTATATTTTCTGTTGACATACTTAATTAAAATACAGTATCGCTATAAATTCATAACACAACATTCTATAATATGAGTTGCTAAAAAAATGTGCAATACATGACTGAATCGAATGAAGTATCAAAATAATTACTTACATAACTCAATGTTAAATATGTTCGTTAACTGAGATACATTTAGTTTAGATACATAAAAGTAATTAATTAATCAATTTGTGGAAATTAATTACTTATTCAAGCGATACTACACGTATAGTTTTAGTGTATTTCAAACAGCATTCGATACATAATAATACATTAATTACATGTATACATATACGATTTTTAATATTTGGTATTTTCTTTGACTTTAAAAACACGATTATGAAAACGACTACCAAATTAATGAATTTATTTGTTCGCACTGTTAGTAAAACCGAATTGTACCAACTCGATATAATGTTCATACCCCAATAAAGTGCTTGGTTATATATTTCGCGCTAGTTTCATCTATTTATAACTTTATTTAGTACTCTAAATAAAATTACAAATAGATGAAACTAGCTGAAAAATGTGAAACTTGGAATATAACTTAATCTGGCTTGTAAGCGATTATAGACTGCAAAAGAGTAGGGGTAATGAAGTTACAACAGGTCGACATTTCAGAACTATACGTAGATAATTCTGAGGTGCGCCTTGGGTAACGTTAAAGAACTAGAACATAGGCAATCCAGCCTCTCCTATTATAGGATCTCCTGGAAAGTACAGAGTACATACCGACGATGATGCTTAGACCAAACAGTTCCGACACCTTTTTGTGACTTTTGTAATATATGTATATTTCGCCAAAAGCTTAATAAATAGGTAATAAATAACAGTAATATTTGTACATACACAGGGCAGTTTCAAGACACCTCAAATACGCGCATTGTGGAATTTCTGAGTTGTAAATTGAAAATAAATGTCAAGGAAACGGAAACAATGGTCAACGGGAGAGAAAATGAGTGGGAGAAAAAATGAATATGCTAGCATAAACATGGAAAACATAAAGGTTAACGAAACAAATAATTTTAAATATTCCAGATCAGTGCATAACTCCTTAAATAAAGAATTTACAAGGAAAAAAGAAGTATATGTATCTGCGTTAACAAACAGTTACGAGGCTTAGACTTTAAATGAATGACTGAAGAATAAAATTCAGTAACTCATAAAGCAGCAGAAAAAGAAACAGAATAGAATAACAAACAATAACGTACGTGAATGGTTTGATGCTTTACCGGTGTTTGATAAAATCGGTTAACTTACGCAGTGCATATACGATAATTAGACTGGTGGAACGAACATAGAAAGCGTGTTACATGCTCATTTCTTCATTAGTGAAAATTTTGTGTGCATCGTTGTATGTGATAACGTAATAACCTTTTGGTGTATGTAACACCCGGTTAAATTTTCAAATCATTTATAGACCCATTTCAATTTCTTAGACGCATAATTTGTATCTGATTTAATTTGTCATTTCGGTCTTGTATTGTCGGTTATCTGAACCCTGGTAGCCTTATGTAATTAATTCATTTGAATTGATTTAAGACACTCATTCGTTGCCTTTGTGATGTCACTAGCGCCTCCTCGATATTAATACTTTAAGCATGGATATTATAACGGTAAAATAATGGTGGTTCGTCTCTTCGATAATATTTTCCTTATTGGGCGTTAATTCGACGATTTCTTTGATGAAGGCTTCAGGATTAATGGTTTTGAATATATTCCCTTTTGGTTTGTATGATTAATTGTCTTTTAAGGATGAATGAGCACGTACTGGGTGTTTCTGTCACATGCATGTGACCGGACATACATAGTTGACGTTTATTTCCTTGACTCTGTGATAAGTTTCTAGAACATTTGATACTTAGTTCTATGCGAGTTGTCATGGTGTGCATACCTGTAGCTTAACCGTCTTGTTTTATGGTGGAATAATTTAAGCGTACCACAAAATCTCTTTTCTTCAACTATTGTCGGATTATGGAACTTTGAAGTTTTAATTCGAATATTATTTTAGAATTTGTTGAGAATTTACTCTATGAAATTTACGAAGCATGTGAAGACATCACCACTATTTTGTTTTCTCACACTCGTTGCATAGAATATTTCTTTAGTGACCCTCCACAATCATTGAGGTAGGAATATTAAATATTGGTTATTTAATTTTTTTATTTGCTATCGTTTTTCTGTGGAGTTAAGAATCTATTCCACAGTTGAGGTTTCTTGTACAAAGTCAATTATCATAGAGACATTTTGAATACCACACCAAGTAGCAGGTGGTTTTAAGTAACTGTCTTTGTATGTCTGGACCACAAATTAATTGAGACTCCTCCTGCATCCGTCGAGGCACACATGGTAACTCTTAATCGCCACTTTTGTACCCTATTGGGTATAAGAAGAGATCCAATAGGAGTTGCTTTGTGCTCAATATCGACTATTGTGCCATTTACTGTATCATCACTTCAGAGATGATATATTCTAATCAAGAATATTCATTTTGAGATCACTAACGCTCTCATTAAATTGATGTATTAATTGCAGTTTGTAGGAATGACTAATTCAAAAATTTTCTGGTACAAGCCCTGTACTTGACGGTAGCATGAGCGGGAAACGAGGGCTTAAATATAAATTCAAAACGAGACGCTGAAGGCAACTAGAAAGATTAGGATCTTCGACTCCAAGAACAGAGTTAATATCAGAGGAGTGAAATATCTTGGCGTAAGTTAGGACTCGACCATTATTTGGAACCAACATTTTGATCACGGGAATTAAAATTGTCGTTGGTGGAATTGCATGGTCAAATTAAGCAAAGTACAAAGATATGCTTGCCTTATAGGAGCAATGAAAAGAATCCCGACTGCAAGTGAAGCTTTACTGGACCTTCCTCTATTTCAATTTATAATAAAGACGAAGACGAGGATGGGTTTTCACAAGCTTCACAATTCCCTGAGAAATCTCCTAGTTTCATCAGGTTATTACGCATATTCAACTAAATACAGAATGCACTATGCATGTGCTGGATTTTGATAACATATTTTTTGTTAGTCTAATATAAAATGATAAATAAAGTTCAGTTATATGTAAAATTTATCGAACATTTTATTAGTACTAAATCAAATTTAGACCGAAACCAGTCAACGATCAATGGATTGGAAATATTCCATTAAATTATGCATGCAGTTGCCCACGACACTAGACAGAGGAAATATATGCAGTCAAATAGTGATTTATAACTAAAGATAGGCGCGAGTAATTTATTAGTGGTGTTCGATTGTGGATCAGTTGCCTGTTTTCATCGTGCGTTTTTTTATCAATTCCTTATGTTCCTAAAAATACATTTAAATTAAAAAAGTTTGTTTTGATTCATTTATAATTTTATTTTATATAATTACATTTAAATCTACGAATTATTTTACTTTTTTATAGTTTCTATTTTATTTATTTGTTATTACATTAAACATAATTTTGCTAGGAAAATTTTAAATCGAATATGATTTAGAATTTCTAATTATTCTTTTTCATTTTCATTCTATATTCAATAATAGTTTTTAATTGTGTGTTTCCTTTACTACAAAGGGATCTAGGAAAGTTTTGCAATATGACGTAACAATGAATCGTAGGAAGCTGCTTGTTGCTGTAGTTGAGATATGTTCATACGTGCATAGTAGTCGCCGCGCCATATCGATGAACTTAGTTATTCATTAGCAGTGAAAGTGTAAAGTGCTTACGATGGCATCGTGGTCACGAAATGAGATAAGAGCAGTTTTGCGTTATAATTTTGTGCGTGGTTTAAATATAGACCAGTGCTCCGAAGAAATGAGTCTTGCATTAGGAGACTGTGGAGGATTCTGAGAGATCCGGAAGGCCACGAACGGCAGTTACGGAGGAAAACGTTACTACCGTGAGGAAAACGCTTGGCGAGGACAGGTGAGTGACCTACCAACAGATAGAGGGAACTTCAGGTCTAAATGCACCAGCAATTCGTTCGATTCTACATGATCATTTGCACGTGAAGAAATTTTGTTCTCTCTGGGTGCCGCATCGACTGATTGAAGAGCAGATGACACGACGTGTGACTTGGTGCCGGTAGATGCTAAATAAGTTTAATAAGTTACAATCTTGGTATGTGATCAGGTAACGAGACTTGGCTGTACTATTACGATGTGAAAACAAAGTTTGGGTCTTTGATGATGAGGACACACCCGTAGTTATCAGAAAATCCCGAGCTGTAAAAAAGAAAATGATAGCTGTATTTTTCAAATCGAGTGTAATTGTGGAACTCGTCGTTTTGGACACATGGAAGACAGTCACAGCTAAGTGCTATACTGAACGGTGCCTGCCTAAAGTCATTGGATCTATGAAGAACCTGCGGCCAAAGTCAAAAATGGATACCTGGTTTCTCCATCACGATAATGCGTCAGCTCACCGCGCCAAAGCCTGCACCGAATATTTGACCACGACAGGATTAAAACTTGTCGAGCACACACTCTACAGCCCAAATCTTGCTCTCTACGACTTTGCATTGTTCCTGCATGTGAAAATGGAGTTAAAAGGGAGGCGGTTTTCCGGTGATGAGGACCTTCTGCGGGCTTGGGACAACGAGTGTGCTTTACTCCCTAGTGAAACTTGGCAGAACTGGTTTAAAGATTGGTTTCGAAGGATGGAGAGGTGTATTGAGTGTAGAGGAAATTACTTTGAAAAAATTAAATAAACAAAGCTGAATTGCAAAGCTTTCCTAGTACCCTTTGTATTGATATTTATTTTTCGGGCATTTAAAATAACACTACTAAATTTATTGATCATTTGTGAAGCTATTGCAGTTTTTTAACCAGTCCTGGTAGCACCCGATTGTCGATACTAGCATCTTCGCGTTCAAATTGTTCAACACAGACACAAATTATGGCATTCGGAATTTTTTTGCATACCAAATTTCAAATGCATCTGATCTTTAAAAAAATAAATATTGGCTTGCTCTGTGAATTACGAGTTCATTCATTTTAATATTTTACATTTAGATACATTATTTACAATGCTATAACTTTCAAATCAAATGTCTGAAGTTAACCACATTACACCTGTCGCTATAAAAAATACATGGTAGAATTAGAATGAATGAAAATGTCCTAATATATTTCATATTACGTGTGTCACTCACGCTATATGCGAATTCGTTCGAAAAGAGTGACGCGATCTAGATAGCTTAATATGGACGTGTAAAATTTTCTTATACGGGTTTATTAAGTAAAGTTGCAGCTTTACAGAGAAAAATGTCCAATTTTGCTTTTAGTTTATTTTACGCTCAAAGCCTTGTTTCCTTTGAAGATATAATTTCAACGTTAACCAACGATGTAGTAAGTAAAAGAAAATCTAAAGAAAAAATTTAACTTTGCATTTGTGAGAATAATAATATTAAGCGAAATTAAAAAGTAATTTTCTGTTCGTCTCAACGAAAAAGTTTATTTCATGTTTTACAGAAATTTCAGTTTATAACTTTTAAAAGAATTTCCTTAAGAAGGTTTTTATTTAGCACAAGTTGTATTAGTTACAAATTGCAGCAGAGAAACATTCTCAATTAATATCAAACAATATTAGAGTCTAATTAAAACCATTATGGTATTAAATTTAAACTAAAAGAGAAACATAATACATGGATATTCTTCGTTATTTATGTATTTAAGTACTTTAAAACAAAATTATCGGCCATGGCTATTTTACAACCCAGGTAAGGCGATTAAATAAAGACTTTTTCTCCAAAATTTTAAATACGATTACATTAGGCCATAAAACAAGACACGAGAGGTATCCTATTTTTATAAAAATTAGTAATTAGTTTCCATGTAATTTTCGTATGAAGTGTAAAGAGTTTCTTATCATAGCGTTAGTGTATTATTTTTAAATAAAGTCGATGTCTTGAATAATGCCCAGGAGAAAAGAACTGTCAGTTTAAGCACATGCCCCTATAGTGTAGCATCATGTTAACAAAAGTAAAAGACAAATCGCAAAATTACGGAACATAAGCCGCACGACTGTGGACTATATATTAAAAAAATATGAAGGAAGTGGTAGTTTATTGAACAATAAGTGTCCAGGCTGGCCAAATATAACCACACCAGCAGAGGATACAACACAACGAAGAGTTTTTTAAATAAAAGAAATAGACGAAAAGCCACACCGGAAATTGCAGCAGAGGCGAAAATTAGTCGGAATAAACGCTGAAAAGGCATTTTCGCTGAGAAAAATTGTTTGGGCAGCGGCAGTTTGTAAGCAAAATAAAAAAAAAATGGTTACCTTGGACAAGATTAAACAAGGATTTGATGTCGGAAGAGTGGAAAAAGTGCTCTGGACCGACGAATCCAAATTCGAGATATTCGGTTCAAAAACAAGAACGTTCGTTCGAAGATGAGCGGGAGAATGGGTTCTCGGATCATGTATTGCATTCACCACCAAGCATGGAGAAGTACCGGAAATGGCTTGGGCTTGCTTTTCTAGACCATCTGTAGACGATCTTATTAAAATATACAGTATTCTAAGAAAAGAACGGTAAAGACAAATCTTGTAACAGAATGCCGTTTCATCTGGAAAACATCTAATTTGGGAAAACTTTGTGTTCTAGCAACATGATCCCAAACACACGTCCAAATTGTGTTGGGCGTATTTAAAGGAATTGGAATGGGATTGAATAATTGTTATTATGAAATGGCCTGCTCAGAGCTCTGATTTGAATCCTATAGAGCTGTTATGGGATGACTTGGGTAGGCACATGCGAAAATCAGTTCCAACATTGACAAAAACACTATGGACTCAACTACAAGATGTATGGTCAAAAATAGAAGTTTGAACTCTGACGAAATTACTAGAAGATCGATAATGTCCATAATAGAAAGATGAAATGAAAAGGAAATTTTATGTCAATCTTATCCGTATATACACAATCAAATAAAATATGTATTAACTTGATTAATTTTTAATATTTTCTATTTTTCTACTGATAGCTTCATTCAAAAGATTGAGTATAAATTCCACCATTTTTTTTTAATTTCAATATAAATTATTAAAGGAGTATACAAGTTTTCGATGTGGCCATCATATTAAGCACATCTAAGTTCTTCAAAACTCGTAGTAACATTTCACGATCCACTGAGTTGATTGCTGTCGTTATTCGATGTTTAAGGTCATCTGGGGTAATAGGGTAACATAAACTTAACCTTTAACACATCCCCATAAGAAAAAAAATCACATACCAGGAAAGTTAATAGATGTGAATCTGCCTGCAGTCAAAGAAAAAGCTAATTTTGGAATATGTTGAGATAGAACTTTCCTGTTGTGGTGCTCTCTTCTAAGGAAAATGGGTGTGTGTTCTTTTTTAAAGCGGGGTAATGTCGATTCCCCTTGCAAAAGTACGCTATAGGATAAGAATTTAATTTCTTTTCGCGAATTCGAGAACGCATTTACATTGCCTGTATGGCAGTCATTCGAAACTTAGAAACTGTTTCCTTCAAATGCTCGGTAACTTATTCTATGATAATGCTTAAGAGAAGTCGGTTCGCTCTTTTAAAATAATTCAGAGATAAAACCTCTCTACAAATAGCTGTAATCGTGATGGAGAGAACAGAACATTTTATAAAAGAATCTAATCATCTACAAATAAACCTTTATGTGATAACAGATCTTGTTGCTCGTATAGATTTATGAACAAAACTATTTTCTTTGCTCTTTTTTATATTTAAACACATGAATAAAAACTATTTACGTTTACAACTAAGTATTAAAAAATATAATGATTTCCAAAACCAAATCTATCTTTTCTCTTTTTGAATACAAAATACTTTCATTAATAGTTACATTTTGAATGCACTTAGAAATAAAATATATTCCTCTCTTAAAACGTACAACTATAATTTAAATTTTTAAGCTTTTTTTTACGCATAGCGGAAAAGATCGAATTACTAATAAGATTATTCTAAAGTCTTCCTTCCTGTAGTTTCTATCGATACATTTATGTTTAAACTGTTGTTGAAATTTATTCAAATTGATTCTAAGAAACTAAAACTATTATGAAACTACTAAAATGCACTGGTCTAATAATAAATAATAAATTAATATTGCCACTCAAATACGGTACTTGCACTTTTAGAATTTCAAGAACTTCAATGAACTTTAAGAACTATTTATATATTCAAATGAAAGCGTTTTGTTCTTTATTGAGATTGTAGAATACAAATTTCACATTGTAAAGAAAATCTGTAAGTTTTTGAAACACAGGAAAACATCTCACTACATGACTATATTCAAATTTAATTAAATTTAATTAAAATTATTTTTTTAAAAATCAAATTAATTTATATATAGATGTAACGTTTTTACAAAGAGTTTAACATGTTAACTAGTGAAGTAATGTACATAAATGCTTAAGGTAGCTGGCTGATAACTCAGTGGTAAGTCACTGGCTACTCAAGCCGTGTGTCTCGGGTCCGAATCCGATGGCCTGCTAGCCATGAAGGTCTTTCATGATTTTCTTTTTCCGTTTAAGTGAATGCTGGTAGACGAAGATCTTAAGCCGCACCACGAGCTCAGACGTAATAATCTGCCAAGACTCCTCTTGTAATTGGCGTTAAGCTGTTGGGGGATGCGAAGTTATGAATTATTATATATATATATATATATATATATATATATATATATATATATATATATTATTTCTATAAACGTTTGGTTTAAAATACACATTCAAAAAGTATAGAAAATAAGCTTTTAAATGGTCTATAATTTTTTCTCCTCCTGAATCCAAACAAAGTTGCGAACGACAAAACTATTCGTCTATAGATTTACGCTGTTAACGATAAGTTTGCTGCAGCTTCAGAAATACTTATTTTCAAATATTGTGTATTTGGAATACGTCTCTTACAAAGCTTATCTTCGAGAACGTTCCACAATCGATAGTCGAGATGGTTCAAGTCAGGGATATCAGACGGCTAATCGGAAGCCTTAATAGTTTCATGAACATTGTTTTGCAGAAATATTTGGGTTAATTTCCATTTGTGAGCGAATGCCAAATCTTTCTTTTCCCTTAAATGAAGAATCTGCCAGACACCTCAGGCTCTCCAATCGCACAAAAATCAATAGGATAAATACCTTTATAGGAGACGCTCTAATAAACCATTATTGAGGTCAGATGGTTACCACGCTGAATAGGTGTCACGATCTTTCTAACTTGTATGTACTTCAAACATACACCATATCTTTCAATCTGTTAACATTATCATTTAAACCAAAGATTTCCAATAATAAGATTTCACGATACCCTATTTATGCTGTTTGCTTCTATCAGTCTTCATGACCAAATATTCCTCAATAATGCGGGAGATTGTTTTGCTTGCTATCTTCACAGAGCAAGATTGTTTGCTTCCGGATTTTGAACGATTCTTATATAAACAGTTACAATATTTGACGTACGTGGACAGGGCGCACTGCATAAATATGTAAACAAGTATTGGTGTACATACATACATACATATGTCAAACAATACAAATACACAATTATGAAATTCTCGGTTTCATAATTTACTTCTCACTTACCAAATGACTCATGACAATAAAAATAAAATTATTTAATTCAAACTTAGTTTTATTAAAAAAAACTTTTCTTCATTTTAGATATGGCAAGCATGATAATATTAATCAAGTATACCTTGAAAACATAATTTATTACAAAATATCGTAATTTTTTGTTCACATATTATATTATATTTACTTATTATATTTCAGAATAAAACAAAATCAAATTGCAAAATATCAATAAACGAAAATATTAAAAGCTTTTGAGAACAAAAGAATATTTATTAGATTACCGATATTATTAATTGTGAAGTATTACCTATCCAAACTGATGCAAACTAATATAAAACTTGACAGGCAGAGACCGAACATTCTGAAGAAAGCCATAATTCTACAGGCAATATCACCAGCTTTCCACGAAACAGTTATTGACCATCCAATTTCCAATGGCATCATCAAAAATGTTACCTATAACAATGGAAATTACAATCATTAACGTTTTTAATTAAAAAATAAAAAGTAAATAAAATTTATACAAAAACTATTACGCATACTGTTTTTAAAAATTATATAAGAATCGGATAATTAATTGGCGAAGGGGATACATGTTGAATAAGCAATAGTTACGTATTATATATGTTTATTTATATTTTAGTTAACTTATGATCTGCTATCAAACTAATATAAGCCTTATAGCAATTGTTGTATGCCATGGATTTTCACTCTATCAACGTCTAGATACATCTCTATCATCGAGGTTTGTCGTTAAGAACACAATCATCAGCAGAGAATTTCGTGAATCATCGTTGGCGTTGACATTTCTGTAGATCATTATCATCGTAAACTTCATGCGACTTTACATGGCTGATGTGGGGAAGTAAACGAGTAAAATATGATGAAAATGCAGTTTGATCTTCCACCTTTAAGTTTTTATAAAATTTCAACCCAAATTGCTAATTTTTTCAAAATGAAGTTAGGTCTGGCAGTTGTAGTAAGGCATAGTATAAAGATAGATACGAATGAACTAGGGTCATAACTAATATTAATATTTTGAAATAAAGTTGAATGAATGAAACATATTTTTCAAGAATCTAAATAAGATACTAGTAATACACAACCAGAGATTCCTTATTAAACTTTATGTGTTAAAATAGCAGTTTGTTTCTTTTCAGACAGTTTGTGACAGAAAACAAGCAAAACTAATAGGAAAATCCAATGTGTTATTCGTTAGAGACAAAATGTACACTGTTATGCTTTGCAGCGCGTAACAATATGACACACGCACCAACATAAACACACATACATGTATGTATGTAAACTTATATATATATATACACACACACATACATACATACATATATATACACATGTATAGAAAGTTTGCCAAAAGGCACTGTACAATTTATTTCTGAAGTTAAAAATCGAATTCCAATTATCCTTTTGCGTCAGGTTAGAAAATTTAAAATAGTGGGTCACTTTTAAGCAGAAAATCAATAGGAAGGTTCAGATCTGTCCGTAATCGCAAAAATGGGAAAAAAGTTCATCAGGAAAGTACAAGTTCGTGGTAAAATTAAATTAAATTTTAACGAATTGAAAATATTGTATTAATTCGACGGAGCTTATTCTTATTCGACTGAAATTGGGAATGGGCAAAACTGTCGCGACTTTTATTGTATTATTTATCTTTATTTATTTAGCAATTAAATTGTATATATACACTCCAGGCAACATGAATAGGACCACCCGACTTGTTGCAAGCTTTCGGTGGTTTGAAAAACAATTCATTTACTAAAAACACAATGCAAGTTTGTAATGGTATGATATGGCAAATAATACGCATTATTGCGCAATAGTGCCTAACGTTATGCATTGGGTGACGTAAGTACCACATACATATAAAATGCACCGCGCCGGTTGGATACGACCAGTATTTAATAGTAAGCTACCGGATGAGTGTCGAGTTACAACGTGTATCCGGATAAACAAAAATCTGTAATTAAGGGTATTGTGCAACGATGGGACGACAGAAGTGCTTAAGTATGGAAGAAATTGGAAAAATTAAAGCGTTCCATCAAGAAGGGTATTCCTCAAGGGCTACTGCAAAGAAAATAAGTCGATCACACCAGGTTGTGAACAATTTTATTAGGGATCCCGAGAATTATGGAAAACGTTTTAAAGGGCGAACAACATCCGTTACAACTAAGAGAGAACGTCGAGCCATATTACGCGAAGCATCGAATTCGGCATTAACGGCAAGACAAATCGCGAATTTGGAACGAATGTATCGTTTTTACTGAAGACCTGTCCGCATTTAAAACTTTTGAAAATTAAACGACAGCCTCCTTTAAGGGAATTTCAGCGCACTGCACGTCTTCAGTTTGCTCAAGCAAAAATGGGGTGGACAAGAGAATGGCAAACTGTTATTTTCAGTGACGAGAAGAAGTATAATTTAGATGGCGCGGATGGGTTTTCTTATTATTTCCACGATTTACGTAAAGATGAAGTGATTCAGTCACGAAGGCGAGCCGATGTTGGTTCAGTCATGGTATGGGGAGCTGTTTCCTATAACGGACCTGTTGATTTAGTAATAGTGAAGGGCAGACAGAATTCGGAAAAGTACGTCCAGCTGCTGCAACAGGTGAAAGACAAATTTTCCAACGTTATGGCAGGTGGGCCATTTATTTTCCAACAGGATAATGCCAGTATTCACACCGCGCGCATTGTTCGACGCTGGTTTCAAGAACAAGGCATGGAGGTTCTCGGTTGGCCATCGCTCTCCCCCGACCTGAACATCATAGAAAATATTTGGGGATGGTTGTCGCGTAAATTGTACTCCAATGCTACCCAATTCAGTTGCGCTGACGAACTAGAGCAGGCGCTGAAACGAAGTTGGGCGGAACTTCCCGTTGACTACTTGAGAACCCTGTATAATTCCATTCCATCCCGACTATTTGAGGTTATAAGAAATAATGGCAAAAGTACTCATTATTGAACAATAAAGTATTTTGTTATTGCAAACGAATCTTTTACTTTGTAGATTGGTCGTATTCAAGTGGCGTTTAATTACTCTACTTATTGTCATTAGTAACGTACATTTGCACTGACTTTTACAAAAGTTATATTTGGTACCTTCATACATCTTTTTATCAACCCTCTTATTTTCGAAAATAACAATTACAGCGCGCTACCATGTTTATACCAACTACAAATGTCATATATGCAGTTGGTCCTATTCATGTTGCGCGGAGTGTATTAGGTGCGCAACTAAGTTCTCGCTGTTTTTCAAGTAGTAAACTCCAGTAATAAGTGCTGGTCGATTGTGACATACCAAAACGTTATGAACCAAGCTTAGACATATGGCAAACAAACCGCTTTGACACATAAGTGATTTTGTTTTTGCGTCATATACTTTTGGTTGTGTGAAAATATCTGATTTTGTGCCAAATAATCGTCATTTGCGGGAAGTGTTGCTTTTCTTCGTTCATTCGAAGAAAACGCCGGCTGAAGCGCATTGAGAACTCCAGAAAGTTTACGGAGATGCTGCTCTAAGTGAAACAACGTGCCGTGATTGGTTCCGTCGTTTCAAAGACGGTGATTTCGATGTTGACGACCGTTCGCGTGAAGGAAGACCAAAAACCTTCGAAGTCGCTGAATTGGAGGCATTGCTCGATGAAGATCCGTGCCAAACGCAAAAAGAGCTTGCTTCAGCATTAGAAGTTACCCGCCAAGCCATTTCCCAGCGATTGCATGCGTTGGGAATGATTCAAAAACAAGGAAATTGGGTTCCTTATAATTTGAAGCCAAAAGACGTTGAGCGTCGTTTTTTCGCCTGTGAACAACTGCTCCAGCGGCAAAAGAGGAAGTGTTTTCTTCATAGCATCGTTACGGGTGATGAAAAATGAATTCATTACAGCAACGCAAAGAGAACAAAATCATGGAGACTGCCCGGTCATGTTTCTACGTCGTCGGTTCAGCCGAATATTCACGCTGCGAAGGTTTTGCTGTGTATTTGGTGGGACCAGGGCGGCGTTATTTATTATGAGCTGTTGAAACCGAACGAAACAATCACTGGTGAACGGTATCGAACTCAATTGATGGGATTCAGCCGAGCACTGCGCGAAAAGCGGCCACAATACGAGCAAAGGCACGAAAAAGTGATTTTACAGCTTGCTAGGCCTCACATTGCCAAACCCGTTAAAACTTACTTAGAAATGCTTAAATGGGAGGTCCTATCCCACCCGCCATATTCCCCAGATATTGCGCCGTCCGATTATTACTTGTTCCGTTCGATGGCACATGGTCTGGCTAATCAACAGTTGCGTTCATATGAAGATATTTCAAAATGGCTTGATTCGCGGATAGCCTCAAAAGACGAACACTTCTACCGTGACGGTATTCAAGCTCTGCCAGAAAGATGAGAAAAAGTTTTCCCTGGCGATGGGCAATATTTTGAATGATTCATTTGTAAACATTTTTTCACAATAAAGTTGTATTTTCATCAAAAAAACAGCGAGAACCTAGTTGCGCACCTAATACAATACTTAAAATCGTCTTAATTTTAAGTAGTAATTTATATTCAATTTTTTCTACTCACTACCATATAGCAGCAAATATTGAGTATGACTAAACAGATAAAATACTCTTGAATTTGCTATATAAGAAAATATTATGTGTGATTAGCGAAAGGGTTAATATCCTGTCCATATATGTAGGTATTGTCGATTTCACATACAGAACAAATTGTTATGTTAAGTCAAATTCGAGACTTTAGTAATATTATAGCTATTGTCATGTTATATTAGAATCTATGTAGTGCCGTTTATAAAAGAATATTACTATTTTGTTTGGCATTCACATGTTGAATTTCATTCAAATAAGATTATACGAATTTAAAGTAGACTCTTTAATTATTTCATACACATATAGTCAGTGTCTTGTCTACAAATATGTGCAAAACAATTTTATTTTCTATACAATAAATATCGACAAATACAGCGATATCTTCTATAAGCGTTGGCAATTAACTTTCAGTATTTATCTGAGCGGCACAAAATTCTTTTTATGAAACTTGGATTTAAGTGGTTGAACAATATAATTGATTGTCCTTTTCCGTTTAAGACACGAGTGCCAAGATTAGAATCACAGGCTGGAGATTCGTTATCGTTGTGTTTTCTGTAAGGTATAAGATAAGTAATGGGTCTGTAAATCGAATAATAAAGGAATCGAATTCGGTACCAATTAATACAAATCTATTTAAGCAAACAAAAAATTGTGTCTATCGTGTACTCAACTAGCTATAATGTATAGAAAACTTTTCATCCTTAATAATTATTTATTTTGACTTCGTATTATGTATGTATGCGTCTCTTGTATATGTACCGAAAGATCAAAATTAACGAACTCAAAAATTTTTTTCTCCCGCGGCGCGATATTAACATGAAGAACGTTTTTTAAGTAAGTACTGTTTCGCTTATGTGCGCTGTGTATCTACATATCTGTTGGTTAATTATAGACGCCAGTACGGAAGCATTCGTTCGTGTTTACATTTGTTTGTAAGTACTTAAAATGACTCAGAAAATTGAAAATCCCGTCGATTGTGAAATACGCGCTGTAATTCGTTTTCTACATGCAAAAGGTGTGTCTGTGTATGGAGAACACTATGGGATGATGAAATAGTACGAAAATGGATTTGAGCATAAAGATGACCGCCCTAATGTTCATGATGAGGGGAGTACTGGGTCATTACTGAAGGCTTAGTGGAGAAAGTCGACGCAAAAGTTCCAAAAAACAGCGCTGTTATTATAAAAACAATATTCTTGCTCTTGGCTTCTTTAAAGTAGACTCTTTAATTATTTCATACACATATAGTCAGTGTCTTGTCTACAAATATGTGCAAAACAATTTTATTTTCTATACAATAAATATCGACAAATACAGCGATATCTTCTATAAGCGTTGGCAATTAACTTTCAGTATTTATCTGAGCGGCACAAAATTCTTTCTATGAAACTTGGATTTAAGTGGTTGAACAATATAATTGATTGTCCTTTTCCGTTTAAGACACGAGTGCCAAGATTAGAATCACAGGCTGGAGATTCGTTATCGTTGTGTTTTCTGTAAGGTATAAGATAAGTAATGGGTCTGTAAATCGAATAATAAAGGAATTGAATTCGGTACCAATTAATACAAATCTATTTAAGCAAACAAAAAATTGTGTCTATCGTGTACTCAACTAGCTATAATGTATAGAAAACTTTTCATCCTTAATAATTATTTATTTTGACTTCGTATTATGTATGTATGCGTCTCTTGTGTATGTACCGAAAGATCAAAATTAACGAACTCAAAAATTTTTTTCTCCCGCGGCGCGATATTAATATGAAGAACGTTTTTTAAGTAAGTACTGTTTCGCTTATGTGCGCTGTGTATCTACATATCTGTTGGTTAATTACAGACGCCAGTACGGAAGCATTCGTTCGTGTTTACGTTTGTTTGTAAGTACTTAAAATGACTCAGAAAATTGAAAATCCCGTCGATTGTGAAATACGCGCTGTAATTCGTTTTCTACATGCAAAAGGTGTGTCTGTGTATGGAGAACACTGTGGGATGATGAAATAGTACGAAAATGGATTTGAGCATAAAGATGACCGCCCTAATGTTCATGATGAGGGGAGTACTGGGTCATTACTGAAGGCTTAGTGGAGAAAGTCGACGCAAAAGTTCCAAAAAACAGCGCTTTTATTATAAAAACAATATTCTTGCTCTTGGCTTCTTTTTATGTCAGAAAGGTATTTTCTTAAAAAAAAAAACCTTGTATTTGCATTCTCTAGAATCTTAGTTACTCTGCATCAGTGACGTGCTCTACTAATTTGATATATGCAACCAAGTATAAAGTTTCGTATTTAATTGCATAGAAATGATTATTTCATATACTAGCAAATACCGTCAATTCCACTATATTGTCAAATTTACGTATAAAACGTATATATCTCGAATTATATTATAGTTGAATGATATTTTTTAAATAAAGCAAATAATAACACATAACAAACAAATAACAAAATGGTCTAGCACAGTGTAAATTATTACAGACCGATCCGGAATGATTGTTGGCGACGTGACAATTTTTTAACCAAATGTTATCAAAACTAATTTCTAATAGCCAAAAATAATTGCCCAAGATTCTTGATAACTGAAATTTTGACAACGACTTTATCATTGACGTTCGTGCAATGTATTTCGCAAGTTTTATAAGTTACAACTCGTTATTCGTAGCTTTAAAAGTAAGAAAAATATGTGTTTTTTAACGCAAATTTATCTAAACAAGCGTCTATAATTTTTTCACTAACAGTGAATTAAAAAATAACATGTTTATTTTTTATTTTTAGGTTAAGGCATATTGCAATATGGTTTTGTCAATAGAACATGATAAATTTATGCTCGATGCATATTTTTGGAGTGGTCAGCAGAATGACATCGGACCTTGGGACTACTCTATTCGTTTGTGTCATTTGCAATTTATTAATCAGTTTCCGAACGAAGCAGGAGCTGATTATGAGATGTTTGCACAGCATGTTCGTCGAATTGCTGCTCGCTTCCGCAGCACCACTGCTAGTATATGTAAGGGAAACCCTCCTGGACGATCATTAGTTTTAACTCCAGAAGTTTTAGAAGATGTTCGGGCCCGTTTAAACCAAAGCCCTACAAAATCTCTACGACAGTTATCTGCTCAAACAGATAAAAACCATTTATGCAAATTATAGGACTTAGTATTCACTGCACATTATTCGCTTCTTGGATTATCTTGTGGAACGTGCAATAGAGTTGAAAAAAAATGCATTTACATGCTTATAAAGTTTCACCATATCACGAGATTGCAATCAAAGGGTTCTATATTGTCACTTGTTTAACGAGAACTTAAATGATGACAACATGTTGGATCATTTTTTCTGATGAGGCATGGTTTCATTTAAATGGATACGTAAACTCATAGAATTATCGAATATAGTCTACAGTAAATCCTCATATTACACACGAGACAACTTTGTCTCCCATTAAAATTGGTGTTTGGATAGCTATGTCACGTAAAAGAATATATGGATCTGTATTTTTCAATGAAACTGTTATTGGTGAAAGATGTCGAAATAATATGCTACAGCCTTTTTTTTTTTGAACAACAGGATGATGATGAAGTACAACATGGATACTTTCAACAAGATAGTGCAACTGCACACACAGTGTCATAAGTGCAGGGAAATTTCCTGTAAGATCTCCAGACCTAACTCCGCTAGACTATTACCTTTTTGGATATTTAAAAAATTTAATATATAAAAATTAAAAGCCATCAAAAATCAAATACATAATATAGGTGAAGACGTTCTACACAATGTATATGAAAATATGAAGCGAAGAGTACAAAAGTGCATTCAAAATAACGGGGGACATTTTGAGCATGAATTGTAAATTATAATTTATTTATGATCGCGAAATGTTTCTTAAAAAACAAATAAAAAGCGACATTGAAAAATCTGTAGTAACTTATTTAATTTACATTTTCCATTTTTACTTTTTTATTCATTAAAATTATATTTTTCATTTTAACTAAAACATTTCACATTAGAATAACCACCATTTAATACTACATGACTGGTTGCATAGCTATACAGTTGATTTTGTTTCTTTATTAATGTCCGCTAGCACGCCCATGATTGTAATATAAGATCAATGTAAATACATTCGATCATTTTGGATAGCTCTGTAGAAAGCTCACCAAATCAAATAGAGGAAAGAAATTCATGACATAAAAAGCTAGAAGTTATTGATGAGAGGGTGGCGGAAACAAATTTTTTTTGTGATCGTGAAATTTATTCTATCCGTATGCTTTGACATATAAAATGTAAATGGGGTACTTACGTCTACTGAATATTGTTTTTTGTGTATAGACTATTTATATCCCTTGAACGAATGAATAAATAAATAAATGAAAACTCTTTAATTTAATCTTGTAATTTGTTATATTTAAATGTAAAACTATTTTCTTTTGAGTGTAGTAATTTAATACCCAATAATAGCCTGTTCCTTCCTTTTTATTGGTTCTTATATTTTTCGAGAGTTAGTGACAGTGTTTTAACATTTAAGGTATGTAGATTTTCAGTGGTACTTGGTTTGTCTTTAAGTTTTACATATAAAACTGGAATAAAAGCTCGGCGATGACTTGTGGCAAACAAATGGTTGTATACTACTCGGAGTAACAATTCTTTAATTCTGTAGACGAAATGTTGCTACATGACCTGTTTTCGAGACATATTTACATAAATTTGGAGACACTTCGAGAACGGATTACTTTTGTCGGCTTTACTTCACTTTGGAACACCCAAACAGACGACTGGCGTTTACTTTTTGGCTCGTAAGAATAAATCCAAGATTCATCGATCTAGAGTTTTTTGACACCAATTTATCCTAGCTTCTTTCTATTCTTCCGTTAATAAATACGGTATCCAAAGGGAAACTAAATTTTTTACAAACAATTCTTATTTTTTGAGTTTTGAAAAGTTTTTCAAAACTCACTAATGCTTCAATCTGGTGATATGTCACATGTCAATCTTAGTTGATGATTTTGCGCACATTTTGCTCTTAGACGCTAAGACTAATCCGTCCACGTTTGAATTTTCCATACCAACGCGAAATTGTTAACTGATGTGGTGCTTCATTGCCGAAAACAGAAACCAACTTAGCGAGGCATTCTTGTTGAGATAATTGTCTTCGAAAATCATAAAAAAATATTTCGCGAAAATGTTCTCGGTTTAATTCCATTTTTCAACCAACTTGTCAACTTTGGCAGTTCGTTGTAGTTACAATACTACACGTACCGCATTAAAACTTTGGATTTAGGTAAACTAAAGATGAAAGTTAACTTTTAGTACTGACAGTTGATTGGTGGCGCCTTCTATGTCCTACTGTGCAAAACTTAAGAGACATCGCACGTATAAGTTCCGTAGTTCTGGCTGTGGATGCATTTTGAGCGATGAGCTACATCCTACATGAACATGACAATCAAAATACACTGATAGTATTCTACTCTCTGTCCTAAAAATTGAGCTGTGCCATGAATTTAAAATATTAAAATTTATTATCAAAATTAATAGTGAACTTTAGAATTGAATTATTGGGTTTTGATTCAGTCTCTAACATTATAGATATCGTCTCTTAGAATTGATGGTCCCTCGGTAGATTTATCCTTCCAAAAGTATTTATTTTTAAATTGAACTATATTCTTATTTAATTGGACGAATACTTTATACGATACCATGTAAACGGCATACATTTCATTATATTGTTGTATGTAGTCACTCGCTGATGTCTCCATTAATACCAATCACGTAATGTACTTTTGAAATAAAGGCGTAGTAAAATAATAACGGAGAAATCACCAAAACAAACTAAAATTAAATATGAATGGAGTTGATATTGATATTTGACAATGGAAATGAAATATTTGGCTGTTTTCAAACTGAAAAATACACTAAAAACTACGCTTGCGAATTGAAACTATTCTCTATTATTTAAAATCACACGGTATATACAATATTTTTACTTAAATACTCGTACATGGACGCATGCACTTGTTACTGTAGAAAGTTGGTCGTGTTATTTCAAACCATATTTTATGATTTATGTTTGTTTACCAAAATCCATTCTTGTAATTAATCATAATGTCAAAGCGGAAATTTATATTTTAATTTATTACAATAAATAATGATCAAATTCAACTGTGAATGCTGTACAGCTATTTCAAGATTTTTTATCAAAGTGAATTGTTTTACATTAAAATATCTAGAGAAATAAGAACTAACAACGAAATATGTAATGGAATGAGTCGTATGTAATATTTTTCAAACAATTTAGCATTAGGTAGTATATTTCTATATATTAATTACAAATAATTACATAAATACATAGATTTTGTCATTTTATTCAGTATAAATATAGTTGAAATCAGGAATGTTTTCCGATAACGTGATCACTGTCGTATGAAATAAGATGTCGACAGGAAGTGAGGATGTCGAATTAAATACTATATTTAAATTGCTATCAGATAATGTACTATATGCCTAACTTCTAAGCCTGTAAATAACAAATGTAAAGCTACCTATGTAAGTTACCTGAGTGTAAACTTACAAGGATGATGAAATAAATATGATAAATTAGCTGTTGGAACAAAAACAAATAATAACTGTACAATACAAGGATTATAATAATATTGGAACCGTACAAAAGACAAACTTCGTAAGTCAAAACACTATTTGATCTGTGTTATACGTGACACATGTGTGCATAAATACACATGCTCTGCATAAGTCTGTTTTTATTTTTTCACGATTTCTTGACAGCGCGTAACTCTACTAGAAAAACGTTTGCGTCCTTTCTTTCTTCAACACATGTAACTACCGATGAATTAGACAAATGCCGGTATACGTTCGTATTTTGCAGTGTTATTGAGACACCGGCAAATTTTAGTGGCTCCAATAATAAGGAAAATTTAAATATATAAGGTATATAAAATAATAGTAATTTTTATTTGTGTGACATTAAGCTAGATGTTCATAGAAATTACAACAAAAATGACAAAAACGTCGTTAATAAGCATAAATCATTGCTGCCAGTATTACTTGTTGCAATTTTCTAACTCCTAACCCGACTTTTTGCAGTTTTCTTATAGTTCTGGTCGATTAGATCTATAAATGTAATGAATAGAAAGGGGCTCAGAATCCCACCTTGTCTTGTACCCATTATAGTGACAAACTCCCCGGATACTTGGTTGTTTACTTTCATTATATCCCGTGTATGTTTTTAATGTTTTGAATTAGCTTATCATCCGCTCTCTTCCCAACTAGTACTAGATTTTTTCTCCTGGTACGATAATATTATATATTCCTCTTCCAAATCGCCGAAATACATGTACAGACTGTCATTATACGCTAATGTCTTTTCGGCTAATTATCTTATTGAAAAGATAAAATCCGTTGTTCCCTTTCTTGTCTTGAAGTCACATTGAATGTGGTCCTTTGCCTAATCAACTATTTAAGTAAAATTTTATATATTTCACTGACCACTGTAAAGACAAAAATTCTTCTATAACTTGTACATGTCTCTTTTTTGAAGCTACCGATAACTGGTGATGATAACAGATAGTTTACAACAATGCGAAGAGAAAACGAATTCGTCTCGAAAATTATCGAAGGTAGACATTTAAAAGAAAAAGATTTTGCTGTTAGTGTGGTGAGATTTTATAGGTATCGTATTTTTTGAACTTTTACAAAGGAGCAATTAATTCCAGTGTGTACCGTCAGCAATTAGACACTTTGAACAAATTCATCATTCCAGAAATGTTCACAATTTTAACAATCGTAAAAGAATGATATTTCTACGTTATACATTATATTAGCTTGACCTTACACCTTCAGATTTCCATCTCGTTTGTTTTCTTGTAGTGAAACATTCGCTTGCGTAAATCAGCACTTTGTAAAGCTATAAATAAAGAGTTATGATACTCACCGGTTGAGAAACGGTTATCGAAGGAAACGGACAATATATAACCGATTGATCTTTTTATATT
>JAVIWB010006962.1:0-13044 GCA_031893035.1 Dermolepida albohirtum | reverse complement strand
AGGGATAAGGAGAGGTCCCGGTTTTCCCGGGGCTGTTTTCCCATGCAGAGGTGTTTCCTGAAAACGGCGGCTCCATTAATAGAGCAGACAGGTAGAAAAATACGGGAGAAAAAAGTATGCCATCCTTTGTCAATACGAATATGAATGCGCTCAATACGATGCGCCAGCTGAACCAGACGCAGGAAACGCTTTCTGCTGCCATGCAGCGGCTGTCTTCGGGCAAGCGGATCAACAGTGCGAAAGACGATGCGGCAGGGCTGGGGATTGCTGCGCTGATGACGTCGCAGATCGGGGGCATGAACCAGGCGATCAGGAATACATACGACGGCATTTCGATGTCGCAGACGGCAGAAGGAGCGCTTTCGACGTCGGTTGATATGTTGCAGCGTATGCGCGAGCTGGCGGTGCAGGCGTCAAATGCAACCTATTCCACTGCCGACCGCCAGGCCATCCAGGAGGAAATCAACCAGCTGGCAGCGGGGTTGAATGATATTGCCCGGACGACGTCGTTTAACGGACAGCAGCTTCTGGACGGGACGATGGGTTCGCAGCAGTTCCAGGTGGGGGCCGATGCGGGCGGGACGGTAACGGTTGGCGGGACGAATTTCCAGACGAACGCCTATGGCAATAACCGCCTGGAAGGGGACGCCGTGCAGCCGGGCACGACTGTAAATGCCGGGCAGTTTACGGTGTCGGGCCGGGCCGGTTCGGTCACGATAGCAACGGATGCCGGGGCGTCGGCAAGGGATGTGGCGGCTGCAATCAATGCCCGGACGGATGAGACAGGCGTGTCGGCAACGGCCCAAACGGATGTGAATCTGGGCAATTTGCAGGCGGGGCAGTCTTATTCTTTTGAGCTGACGTCGGACAATGCGTCGCCTGTGACGGTTTCGTTTACGGTGGGCAGCGGTTCGGACGGACTTTCGGAAGCGGTGGGCGCTTTTAATCAGGAATCGGCGAGGACGGGGGTGACGGCGCAGATGGATGCCGTTACCGGCGGGATCAAGCTGACGAATGCGTCGGGCGAGATTATCGGCCTGCAGGCCAAACCGGGTTCTGATGTGACGGCCGAGATGCGGGCGTATGATGCCGGCGGCAATCTGTCGGCGGCTGCGACGGTAACGGATAGCGGCGTGGTTGAGTCTGCCGGAACGGTGACGATGAATTCAACGGGTTCGTTTTCGGTGATGGAGTCAGGCGTCATGGGGGGAATGGCGCTTTCCGGCAATTCGCAGCTTGATGCGGTGGCTGGTGTGAGCGTGGGGACGTTTGAGGATGCGCAGCGGGCGATTGCCACGATTGATTCGGCGCTGGCGTCGATAACGGCAGAGCAGTCAAGGTACGGCGCGATGCAGAATCGTTTTTCGGCAACGATTGACAATCTGATGATTGCTTCGGAAAAAACATCGGGGGCCAGGAGCCGGATTCTGGATGCGGATTATGCGCAGGAGGCTGCCAATATGTCGCGTTCGATGCTGTTGCAGCAGGTGGGCGTGGCTTTGCAGGCGCAGGCCAACCAGACGCCGCAGGCGGTGCTTTCGCTCCTGAAGTAAGGCGTCGGGATGGCAAAGGGGCAGGCCGCGTACAGGGCCTGCCTTTTTTCTTTGTGCGGAAGGAGCAGGCGACAGGGTATCAGGCTGGTTTGGGGGCGTGGCGCTCTTTTTTTTGGAGGATGTTTATCTTGTATCGTGATATGTTAAGCAGGATATAATATTCAGTTGACGTTTAACGGTATTCGTTATATTATCAGGCTGTTTTTTTGTTTTTCAGATGATGGATGCGGGGGGCAATCCCTGTACGGGAGCGTGTGTGTATTTTCAAGTGAGCGCGGCAAGACCATGAGGGCGGATAAAAAGGAGGCTCCTGTTCATCCGGGGGTGGTTTTGCGTGAAAGATTCCTGTTGCCCCTGGGGTTGACAGCCAGCAGGCTTGCGATTGCGTTGCAGGTGCCGGCGCCCCGCATCAACGAGATTGTGCGTGAGAGGCGGGGGATCACGGCGGATACGGCTTTGCGCCTGGCGCGGTATTTCGGCAATGTGCCCGAGTTCTGGATGGGGATGCAGGATGAGTATGATCTGGCTGTGAGCCGTATCAGTCTGGGGAATGCGCTGGAGCGTATTTTGCCTCGGCAGGAAGCGCAGGCGGAATAGTTTTGTTGTTGTTTGGGGGTGGCCGGGAAAGCGAAATCTGCTTTTTATGGAAAAAAAGTTAAGTTTTTGATATTTTCCCCTCAATTTTTTGGTTTTTGGGCCGTTAATAAGCTATCGCAAGGTGGGTTTGTGTTGATAAACCCGCAGGTAATCTGAAGTGCGGGTTCTTTTTTCAGTGCGATCAGGGGATTGAAAAAAGCAGGAGGCTGCGCGGAAAGGTTGGGAATCCCCGGCAAAATGGCGCCGGGGCCAATTGACAAGGTAAACAGGAGAGGCAAGATGGAGATCAGGGCCATTGGAAGTGCGTCCGCAGGGATTCGACCGGCGGTTGACAGTGGTATGGTTCCTCAGCAAGCCCAAAATATGCCGTCCGGGCAGGTGTCTGTCCAGATGGCAACGGCGGTGCCGCAGGCTGCTGCAATGGAATCAATGGGGACAACGCGCAAATCGGCGGACAAGGAGGGGGCTGAGCGGTTTGCCGGAACAGATGTCGCAGGACGGTTGGCGTCAGGACAGTCCCGTGTTGACGGAAAAAAGCGCGAAAGCAGCATGGAGGCGGCGAAACCGGCGGGTGAGGAGAAAAGCCGGACTCGTCTGTCGGGTTCGGAGCGGCAGCCCGAAAGTGCGGCTGTGCAGGATGAGGCGGCAAAGCAGGCCGAGCTGGAGCGGACGCAGCAGGCGGTGGATAATATTGCCGAATCGTTCAGTTTGATGGCAACCAGTCTGGCGCTTTCTGTTGACGAGGAACTGGGGCGTGTGATTGTCAAGATTACGGACCCGGAGACACAGGAGGTCATCAGGCAGATTCCATCGGAGGATGCGGTGGCGCTGGCAAAATCGCTCGGCAAGATGACGGGCCTTCTTCTGAAGGCGAAGGCTTGAGCCGCGCAGGGTGATATACAGGAATACAGGATAAAAATACCCTAAAGTATTCGAATGTGTTGCCGTTAAGAAATGCAGGGCACACAAAAGGCGCATAAAAAGCCGGTTTCCGCAGGAATCGAAAAAAGTAAACGGTATAACTCCTTTTTTTCATCAGCTTGACCAAAGACGGAATCAGGTAAGGTGCATGTGAATGCCGGGATTGTCGGCAAGGTAAATGCAGGAGATTAAAATGGCTATTTCATCCCTTGGGGTTGGTTCGGGTCTGGATCTGGAAAGTTTGCTTGAGTCGCTGATGACGATTGAGAAGCGTCCGCTGACGATGCTGTCTACCAAGCAGCAGAGTTATCAGACCAAGCTTTCGGCTTACAGTATGGTGCAAAGCGCGGTATCGACTTTCCAGAGCAGCGTGAAGTCGCTTTCTTCCATCAGCAAGTACCAGAAAGCGACTGCCGGCAGCACCAATACCGATATTGCGACCATGACGGCCGGCTCGACGGCTGCCAGCGGCACCTATTCGCTGAAAGTGTCGCAGCTTGCCCAGTCCCAGAAACTGGTTGCCACCGGCCAGGCCAGCGACAAGACGGCGATCGGCAACGGCACGATCACGATTGATTTCGGCCAGATTACGGGCGGCACATATGATGAGGACACCGGGAAATATACGGGCGCTTCGTTTGTATCCAATAGCGCCGGGGTCAAGACGATCCAGATTACGGACAGCAATAACTCGCTGGCGGGCATCCGGGATGCGATTAATGCAGCCGGTATCGGCGTGACGGCTTCGATTGTGAATGACGGCGGCGATACGCCTTATCGTCTGGCGCTGACGAATACGGCAACGGGTGAAAAACAAAGCATGCAGATTTCGGTGAGTGGCGACAACAGCGATGCGCTGTCAGATTTGCTGTCGTATGATCCTGCTGTTGATCCTGGTGCTGTTGTAGAGGGTGAGGACGGCGAACAGGTTCCTGTCGCAGGGCAGAGTATGCAGCAGACAGTTGCTGCGCAGAATGCCAAATTCACGCTGGACGGGATTGCGATTTCCAAGGCAAGCAATTCGGTAAGTGACGCTATTGAGGGCGTGACGATCAATCTGCTTTCGGCGAGTACGGAGAAGTCAACGACGCTCACGGTTACGCGTGATACGAGTGAAGCGAAAAAGGCGGTAGAGGAGCTGGTGCAGGCGTATAACGATCTGAATACCACGTTAAAGGATCTCACCAAGTATGATTCGGCGGAACAAACGGCGTCTGTGCTGACAGGCGATTCGGCTGTGCGTTCGATCCAGTCGGCGTTAAAGAGTGTTTTCCAGCAGCCGATTGCAGGGGGAATCCAGGGCTACCGGATGCTGTCTGACGTAGGGATTACCCTGAACAAGGAGGGGGTTCTTGAAATCGACAGTTCTGTACTGGGCGAGGCGCTCTCCAATAATTTTGATGCGTTCACGTCGATGTTTGCCGAGGGTGGCATGAGCAGTAATTCGGCCATCCAGTTTGAGGATGCCGCCGATTATACGAAAACCGGTTCTTTCAACGTGGAAATCACCCAGGTTGCAACCAAGGGTAGTTATGCGTTCAAGCTCGACAGCCGCGCCGACAACAGCAATAGCTTGGATCTGAGCACTACGACTGATACGCAAAGAACGATGCAGGTTACGCTTAATGGGTCTGCCAAGTCCATTACGCTGGACGCCAAGAATTACAAGAATAATGACGAGCTGGCTGCCGCGATCCAGTCCAAGATCAATACGGCATTCAAGGATTCCGGCGCGAGCGTGTCGGTGGAATTCAAGGATGGCGAGTTTGTCATCACATCCAACAGTTTCGGGTCTGACTCCACGATCACGCTGGGTGAAACGGGCGGCCTTTTCAAGGATAAGCTGGCAACGGGCGGCAAGGATGTGGAGGGCACGATCAATGGCCAGGCCGCTGTCGGCAAGGGTCAGTCCCTGACCGGCGCGATCGGCACGGATGCTTATGGCCTGAAGCTGAAGGTCACGGGTGACAAGAAGGTGACGGGGACGGTCAGTTTTACGCAGGGGTACGCTTACCAGTTTATGAAGGTGGCTGACAGCCTGCTGGAAGATAACGGTGCGATCAAGTCCCGCATTGATGGGGTCAACAAGTCCATGGAGCAGGTGGAAAAGGATTATGCCACCTATGAGAAACGCGTTTCCGCTGTAGAGGAGCGTTACCGCAAGCAGTTTACGTCGCTTGATGTTCTGATTGCCAAGCTGAATTCGCAGGGCGATTATCTGACCCAGGCGCTGGAGTCGCTGGCGAGTTCGACCAAGAAGAAATAAACAGACCGGAAGGTTTACAGTAAGGGAGACAGGAATATGTTTGGTTCATTCAAAAGCGGCGTGAATGCTTATGCCCGGATCGGCGTTGAGACAGGGGTGCTTGCCGCCAGTCCGCATCGCCTGATCACGATGCTGTATGATGGCGCTTTGACGGCAATCAATCTGGCTTCAAAGCACATGGAAGCGGGTGATATTGAAAAGAAAGGCGAGGCGATTGCCAAGGCGGTGACGATTGTTCTGACGGGATTGCGCGCCAGCCTGAACAAGGAAGCCGGCGGTGAGCTGGCTGACAATCTGGATGCGCTGTATGCCTATATGGCGCGCCGTCTTTTTGAAGCGAATGTCAAAAATGACAGGGATATACTGATGGAGGTCCATGATCTGCTGGCGGACATCAGGAGTGCGTGGGACGAGATCGGCAGTACGGTAGACAGGCAGCAGGCCGCCGCCAGGATCGAGGCGGCTGATTTGCCGCCGTCGGTCAATGACCACCGCAAGACAACGCTGATGAGCGCCTGAGTATGGACAAGACAGCAATACAGGCCGTTTATGACAAGGTTTCCGGTGTAATGGGCCTGATGGTCCAGGCTGCCGTGGCGGGTGACTGGGATCGGCTGACAGAACTGGAGTCGCAATGTTCGGCTTATGTAAATACATTGCGGATGCATGATCATCATGATGGCCTGACTGATGATGAGCGCGCTTACAAGATGCATGTTATCCGGAAAATTCTGGATGATGACCGCCGTATCCGGGAGCTTGCCGAACCCTGGATAAGGCAGTTGTCCGATCTGATCCATCATTCTGCGATATCACGCAAGGTCAACCGGGCTTACAGTCTCAGCACACTTAACTAGTTTTTATGGAACTGCGGAGCGATGTTACCGGCACGCGCCCTGTAGCACAGACTGCTGGTACACAGCAGGTTTCTCCTGTCGGTGATCTCAAACAGGATGTTCATGCCCGCCTGATGGCGCTGTCCGTTGGGCGGCCGCTGGCTGCCGAGGTGTTGTCGCAGGCGGAAAGCGGCACTTCCATGGTGCGGGTGGCTGATACGGTTGTTCAGATGGATCTGCCGCAGGATGCGCAGGTTGGCGAGAAAATCACGCTGACGCTGCTTGCCAGAGAACCCCGCCTGACTTTTCTTTTCGAGCGCGGCCCGGCGGCTCATGCGATGGTGTCCAATACGGGCCGCCTGATCGACAGTATTTTGCGTTCGGTTTCCCAGGACGGTTCTACGGCCACGCTTGCCGGGCGTATGCCGCTCTTGCCGACATCCGCCCATTCGACGGATGCGGCGCATTTATTGCAGTCCGGACTCGCGACTTCGCTTCAGACGGCTTTGTCCAGTTTGTTCGGCACGAGCGGTCTTTTTTATGAATCGCATCTGGCGCAGTGGGTGGCCGGCGACCGTTCGCAGGATGAACTGATGAACGAACCGCAGGCGAAGATGCAGCATCCTGCCCAGGACCGGGTTGCGGATTCGGGGGACAGGATGAACAGGCTGGAAACGCTGCAGGAGAGAAGCTGGGTCCAGTCGCTGATGGACAAGGCTGCGGCAAAGATGTCGTCGGTGGTTGACCGGCAGCCGGAGAGGATAGAGCCGGTGGTTGACCGGGATGCGGCCAACATGATCCGTATGCAGCTTGATGCGCTGGAGCAAAGGAAGGTGATCTGGCAGGGCGAATTGTGGCCGGGCCAGAAGATGGAATGGGAGGTGGAGGATGATACGCCGCGCCGGAAAAAGGAGTATGGCGATGTGACCGGGAGAGAGTGGCAAAGCGTACTCAGGGTGAATCTGCCGTTTTTGGGTGCGGTCACGGCGACAATGCGTCTGGTCGGGGACCGGGTGCAGGTGCAACTGGGAGCGGCGGATTTGACGTCGTCGTCGCTTTTGCGCGAGTTCGGGCCTGAACTGGTCAACGCGCTTGAGACGGCGGGTGCGAAACTGGATTTTTTTTCGGTGAATGATGAAACAGCCTGATGCCCGGCAACATGCCGTTGCGCTTGCTTATGAGGTAGGCAGCAGGGCGCCCAAAGTGGTGGCGAAAGGGCGGGGCCTGATCGCAGAGGAGATTATTCGCCGTGCGAATGAGAGTGGGGTTTTTGTTCATCAGTCCAAAGAGCTGGTTGCGCTTTTGATGCAGGTTGAGCTGGATCAGGATATTCCGCCTTTGCTCTATCGTGTTGTTGCAGAACTGCTTGCCTGGCTTTATCATGTCGAAGCAAAGCAGGCGGCGAAACAGCCCCTGCCGCCGCTTCCCAAACTGGATATACCAAAAGTGGAATCAATTCGGGAGGAACGCAGCCCGGATTAAATATATGTCATATTTAATATATTTCATATATGCAACTTTTCTGTTTTGGGTTATGCTGGCGGGTGTTGATATGAAGGGTGTTTTTGATTGAAGCACACGCTTTTTGAAGCATTTTGCAAAGCTGTGCCGAATGCGGAAAATAATGAACCCAGGCTGGGATTGATGAATGGAAAAGGATAAAACGCCGCTTGATAATCCGGGCAAGTTGTTTGAAGAAAGCCTGGAAAAATACCAGGTTTATTCGCCTCTTGAAATTGGCCGGATTCTGAGGGCGCTACAGGCAAGCAGACAACTGATCCGCATGAGTTTTGCCGGGGTTCTGGAAACGGTGATTACCAGTGTGGTGGATGTGAATGTCAAAGACAAGGTGCTGATGCTGGATGCGCCGCCTGTTCCTGCACAAAACGAGATGGCGCTGAAAAGCAGCCTGATCGGCTTTGAAGGGCAGCTTGACAGGATCAGGATTTCTTTTATGGTAAACCGCGTCAGCCAGGATATGGTTAATGGCGTACCGGCGTTTCGCGCTTCTTTCCCGGAACGGCTTGTCCGCCTGCAGCGGCGGGATCATTTCCGTGTGCCGGTCTCCAACAGCACGATCCATATTCCGGTGGAAGTGGATGGCGCTGTCATCCATTCGGCGAGCAATCTCCGTGATCTGAGTCCGGCTGGAGCCTGTGTGGTTGATGCGTCGATGATGCTGGATGATACAGTCGGCAGGGTTTATGCCGATTGCCGTTTGAGCCTGCCGGAGGTGCAGCCCCTGTTCGTGTCGCTGGAGATCCGCAATTCCCAGCAGTTCCCGACGTCGGGCAATTCGCGACAGCGTCGTATCGGTTGCCAGTTTGTTGATTTGTCTTCGTCCGTGTCCGCATTGATCCAGCGTTATATTACCCGCGTGGAAAGAAACCGGAAGAATCTGACAGACTGATTTCGGGGCGCTTGCAAGGAGGCGTTGCCTGAGCGGATCTGCATCGGTTCAATTCAGGCTCGCTTTGGGATGCTTCAGTCCCCGTGTCCTGCCATGCGCCATATTGCAACGGCTACTCCTGTTTTTCCATGATCAGGCGGAATGTGTCCATGAACGCATTGCGGGAAATGCCCTCCTCTTTCATGGCCGCCTCAGACCTGGTTTTCCATTCTGCCGCTTTTGCCTTGTCAACAGGCTGCCCGAGCTTGCCGTATTCATAAACTTCGTAGAGGCGGTACAGGGCATAGCTTTCGCCTTTTTCAGCAGCTTTGAGATACCACTCCATGGCGGCTTTGGGGGTCTTTTTCCACGCCGATGCCGTAATCGTAATCACTGCCAAGCATATACATGGCGACTTCATTGCCGTTGGAAGCCGCCTTCGTTCGCAGCTCACGGGCTTTTTTCCGGTCTTTTTCCACGCCCCAGCCCTTTGAATACAGCACCGCCATGCGTTCAAGGCAGCAATCGTCATTTGGATTGTCTTTCAGACAAGATTCAAGGAGGGTGTGCGCGTTCTGATAATCTTTTTTGAGGGTGGTTCCATGTGTGTATAAGCCTGCCGCATTGCACATGGCGTCAGCATTGCCTTTCCCGGCTGCCTTGACGTACCAGTTGACGGCCTTCGATTCATCTTTTTTAACGTCGTTTCCATCTTCATACATATTGCCGAGGGTGGCCATGGCTTTGGGATGGCCCTGTTCAGCCGCCTTGTTGAGCCATTGGAGGGCTAGCCTGTAGTCCCGTGCAACTCCTTTCCCCTGTTTATACATCTGCCCCAGGTTGTACTGTCCGTACATGTCCCCCTGGTTTGCGGATTTCCTGAACCACTCAACGGCTTTTTTTTCATCCTTGCATTCATTCAGGTAGATATACCCGATCCGGTTTTGGGTATTGGAATCCTGGTTGTGTTCAGGTTTCAGGTAGATTTGTAGTGCTTCCCTGACTTTGCCCTGGTCATAGAGTTTGTCGGCAGTGGCTATGTCGTTTGCAAAAACCAAGCCGGCTATGCTGCAAAGACAGAAAGCAAGGACAGTTTGCAGGATGGGTTTCATTCTGATCCTTTTTATGGTTCGGGATAAGCCAAAGCTTATCCCGATTTGCCGCGGACGGGAATGGTTTAGGCTCAGGACTCATTAATTGAGATAAAAGATAACGATAGAGGCGATACAAATGGAGGAGAAGAAAGTATGCGCACAGCGATCATATCGCATGGCGATCCTGCGCCAGTCCTTGAGTCTGCCGAACATGATTTCGATCTTGTGGCGTTGCTTATACAGTTCCCTGTCATACGGAACAGATTTCTTTCGGTTTCGCCTGGAGGGAATGCATGGCATGATTCCCTTTTCAAGCAGTTTGTTGCGAAACCAGTCGGCATCATAGCCCCGATCCGCCAGAAGCGCCTTTGCTTTCGGCATGGCATCAAGCAGTGCTGCCGCCCCTTTGTAATCGCTTGCCTGTCCCTCCGTGAGATGCAGGGCAACAGGCTGTCCAAAAGCATTGCAGACAGCATGAAGTTTTGAGTTCAATCCGCCTTTTGTTCTTCCGATACATCGGGATAGAGCCCTTTTTTTAGCAGGCTGGCTGCTGTTCTGTGGGCCTTGAGGTGAGTAGCGTCAATCATGATTTTTCCGCCGGACTTTGCTGCTTTGGCCAATTCGGCAAAGATGTGGTTGAAAACACCAAGGCGGCTCCATCGGATGAAGCGGTTGTACAGGGTTTTATGTGGCCCATATTCACGAGGGGCATCACTCCATTGCAGCCCGTTTCTGATGACGTAAATAATGCCGCTGATAACCCGCCTGTCGTCTACTCTCGGTATGCCGTGGGACAGGGGGAAATAGGGGCGAAGCTTTTCAAGTTGTGCTTCCGAAAGGTAATATAGCCGACTCATGCCGTGTTCCTCCTTGTGATCTCTATCACGGCATTATCTCGGATAACTTTAATGAGTCTGGAGCCTAGGGCAATTCTGGTGTCGGTTGGCTGCGTCAACCTCATGTATGCAGGCGGATATAGCTGCCCGATTGCCCATTCTCATTGACGCCTATTCAAGGCACTCAGTAGCCCCTGCTTTGAATATCAAGGTCAGTCGTCTTATTGCCTTTAAGAAATTTATCCCTCATCCCCTCAAACACCCTTGCCTTCACCTCCTTCGACATGACACTATTGGCAAAGAGCAACGCCTGACGCGACAGGAGAGGCAGGTGTCCCGAGAGCCTGTCCACCAGCTTGTCCCAGCCAATGTCGGCTGAAGCCAGTGCGCCGCCTGCAAGGATTGAGCCCATTAATTGGTCTGTCTGGTTGTAGAATTTGGCGATACCGGCAACGGTCCCGAAAAACTGGCTGAGGCCTGCCCCGCCCGGTCCTTTTATTGCGTCCACAGCAAAACTGAAGAGGTGGGTTCCCAGCAGAGACTCCCGGAAGTATTTTCCGCCGAGTTCGATAAACTTGTCAGGATTTTTTCGCCAGTCCAGATTTCTGAAGTCAACGAGTTCGGTCAGCCTGATGTTCTTGAGGTAGGCATTCTCATTGTCTACCCCTTGCTGCAAGCCTTTGGTATCGAGGTATTTGCCTTCGGGGTCAATGAGCTTGTTGCCCAAAAGGCGCACTTCCTGGAGTGAGAGGACGTTTTCACGCAGGCTTTTTTCGAAGCCCTGGTGGTTTTTGCGGCCGGAGTTGGCCATGGTTTCTCCGAAATTGAATGTATCACCGGCATGGACGGCGGAGAATATGTTTTCAGGGGTTGGG
This sequence comes from Dermolepida albohirtum, assembly GCA_031893035.1. Classification (NCBI taxonomy): domain Eukaryota; kingdom Metazoa; phylum Arthropoda; class Insecta; order Coleoptera; family Scarabaeidae; genus Dermolepida; species Dermolepida albohirtum. The sequence continues at coordinate 1,677 of JAVIWB010006962.1, read as the reverse complement.
GGGGAGTTGTAATAATCTTCCTTTCCCAGGGTGTCGCCCTGGTGGATGGCATGGGCGGCGTTGATGTAGTGTTCTTTGGTATAGGTGTCGCCGGCGGCTTTTGTCACGTCGCCTGCGATGTTGATGAGGTCTTGTTCAGGGGGGATGACGGAAGGTGGTTTTTGTCTGATTGTTTTGAGCAGTTTTTGGGCCGCAGGCTCAACGATTGTTTGTCTTGCCTTGTCGCTGGCAGGCTTAGATAGTGTCTACTTGAGTTTTGCCAATGCATTCAGCCAAAGCGCGATGCAGCGCACCTGCACAGCCGCAACAAATGTTGCAAGATTTTTTGCGTACCTTGTGGCAATGCCCCTCCAGCGCTTGAGATAAAGAAAGGCATTTTCCACCAGATGGCGTCCCCGATAAATACGCCGGTCATAGCTTCTTTGCGTCTTGCGATTTCTTTTGGGAGGTATGACCGGTATGATGCCACGGGATTTGGCATCGCCGAGAACAGCGTTTGAGTCATAACCCCGGTCCGCTACCAGATAGCGAGGACACATCCCATCCACTAACAATGAAGCCTGTGTGCAATCAGCAACGGTACCCGATGTGACAAGACATCTGATCGGCATACCATGCGCATCCACGGCCAGATGTATTTTTGAGTTGAGCCCCCTTTGTACGCCCCATGCCCTGGTTGCCTCCTCTTGCCCCCGCAGCATGGGGATGAACCTTGATGTGGCTGGCATCTATCAGAAGCCATTCAAAATCAGGTTCATCTATCAGAATTTCCAGAAGCGCCTCCCATATGCCTTTGTCACGCCATCGGATAAAGCGCTGGTGAACGCTTCCCCATTTCCCGTATTCCGGCAAAAGATCACGCCAGGGTGCGCCTGTTCGTAATATCCAGAACACGGCGTTGATGAAGGTGCGGTTATCTTTGGCTATGCCGCCCCACTGACCGCGTTGTCCGGGAAGGTGAGGCTCAAGCAGGGCCCAGGCATGGTCGGATAAATCGTGGCGTTTGTATGCGGGTGTCATGCATGTCTCCTGTCAAGGGAAAGTCTCCCCATGAGTATCGCCCAATCCTGACTTCTCTCATCCAGCAAGCAAAGAGGTCTTTATGCCCTATATCTCAAGTAGACGCTATCTAAGTAGCTGTCCTGTTGCTTCATAGGGATATTGGCTGGAAACCGGTTCGGGTTGTTTGTATGGTGCGGGGGTGGTTTCGGGTGTTGCCACAGGCGGAATGGATGGTGCGGGTTTTTCGGCGGGGGAAGCGAATGAGCGCCGAACAGGGTTCCGGTTTATTTTTTCGGCGAGATTGTCGGTGAAGGCACGCTGCTGGTTGCAGGCTTGCTGGAGGTTTTTGATGAAGTCCAGGTTTGCCCGGTCTGTGTCGAGTGAGTCGGGGTTGAGGCGGGAGGGGGCGGGCAGGGTTGCCGGTTTGAAGGGCGCGGGTTTGTATGCCACGGAGCGGGACGGCGGTTCCGGCAGGGTGGTTTGGGGTGGTTTCGGTATGGGGGGTGTTTCGGTTTTTTTGGGGTATTCGTCCGGTTCCCATACCCACGGCATCTGGAGCAGTTGCTTGCCTATGGGGTGGGATTCGTGGTCTTCCCAGGTTTCCAGGGTAGTTCGGTTATTGTTTGCAAACATGGTGGTGGCCTTTTTTGGTGCGAGTTGATGGAGAGCGTGGCG